>MUZC01001735.1:0-33341 GCA_002072015.1 Radix auricularia | reverse complement strand
AAAAAGTCATTAAATAAATTTTAAGTGACCAAATATTTCAGTGGAAGTTTTATTTAAAGTTACCCTTTCGATGTGACGTCACATTTCTTCAACCCCCTCCCTCCCCCACGTCACGCATCGTCACAAAAGTGGGACCCCCCTCCCCCCCTAGGTGCGTGACGTCATTTATGGACGGCCCCTAGGCTCTAGGTTGACGATATCATGTCACGTGACTTCTAACGTCTTTCATTTATAATTTATTATAATTATTTTTTTAAAAAATAACAAAAATATTTTAAAACTCAATAAACAAAACAAATTGAGGCTTTAGAAGGCACACACAAGTTTATAATGTCGGATTCAAATTTTAGAGTCACTGGAAAGTGTTATATTTTAAATATTTATAAATTTATATACATGCTAAATGTAGTTTTAAGTTTAACTACCTACAGAAAAATTAAGTTTAAAATGTATCCTAGAGGTGCATTTTTAAATAATTGAGAACTGCAACGTTGAAAGTAGACTAAAAAAAAATATAAATAAACTATAAACTAGTATTGCAATCAATATCAATACCGAAAATTAAGGATTTTATCGTAGTAATAGATAAAATACAAATAGTGAGAATAGTCGAAAAAATTGTGTTAACAGGCACATGAAACTGGAAGTTCGCAAATTTGCTGTGCCAACGCAGGTGTGGTACATTACCTTTTTTAATAGTTCAATTATTAAATTTAGTAATCTAAGTATTCTAAATTATTTGGAAGGCTTATTAGTGCTTTTAGTTTATGTAAACAGTTTTGATTTCAAAACCAGTTGTTTTTTTTTTAGATAAAACCCCTTTAAAATCACCAAAACACATAAAAAACGAATATTTAATTTAACCATTAAATTGTTGATTTAATTTAAATACTTATATTCTTTTATAACTTACTGATAATTGAATGTGAATGTGTTCATGTTTAAATTAGTAAAAGTTGGAAGGTTAATTTTTTTGCTCCACAAAATTTATAAATTCTACACCTAGTAATCTAGTACTCTAAATTATTTGGAAGGTTTATAGTAATTTATAGGCGCTTTTATTTTATGTAAATTTGTAAACAGTGTGTAAAACTTTTAAAAAATTAATTAATTAATATTATTAATAATAATCAATATTAAAATTTAGACTTGTAAACTAACTGTAGTAATGTAGTAATTAGTAAGTAGTAGTAGTAGTAGTGAGACTAGACTGTAGTGTCTTGTAATGTCTTTCCACCCTAAAAGTGTCAACTGTTAAGTTAAGAGTAACTGTAACAAATTAACAATGCAACAGAGAAAAATAAATTCAAGATAATTCATTCATGGAAAAGAACTTAAAGAACTAACCCAAACTAAAGGACTAAAGACTACAGATACAAAATATTTAGGAGTCATAATAAATTTAAATAAATGAGAAACTATCATCATACTATACTATCATGGAATCCCTGGTGTCAATGAAGTTATTGAGTTATTGTTATTAAAAAATCAAACAAAACCTTGGGACTTTAGGTTTTATAAAAAGAAACATTTACAAATGTAATAAAGAGATAAAACTAAACTAAAATGCTACCTCACGCTGGTGAGACCTATACTAGACTATGCATCTTCTGTATGGGACCCATCCACAAAAGAAAATATTGATAAGTTAGAACAATCCAAAAAAAGAGCTGCCAGATTCATTACTGGAAAATATTAAAACTGACAAGAGTCTAGAGTAACACTACCATTAGTTAAATCATTAAACCTTGAAACACTAGAGGATAGAAGAACCAAGAGTAAAGTACTAGTAGTAGTAGTAATTATTCATAAAGCAATTAATTCTAATTTAGGAATACAACACAGAGATAACTTAACTCAACCTTCAGATAGACTTAAGGATAAAAACACCTTTCTTATTCTGTATGCAAGAACAAAGACATACAAGTTTTCTTTCTTCCTGAATGGAATTCGGGCGTGGTATAGGTTGCCTGTAGAAACCAGGAAAGCCAACACTTTATCATCTTTTAAAACTCTTATAAGAACTCAATACTAAACACAAAACATATAAGCATGCAATAATCTTCTATACTATACTATACAGGAGTGTCTATATAACAGATAAGATAAGAGTGCTTTTAATTTTTCTCTCATAAAAATTATATAGTAAAAGGATGTGTAGATCTGCGTTTTTGGACTTAGCTACTATTTGCTGTTTACCTTAGCCTTAGCTGAAATCCTGCTGTTTAAGCAGGTTTTGTCTTTCCAAAAATCATTAATTCTCTTATAAATAATGTCAATGGATATTCAGGCTACAAAGAATGTGCACACATTCATAAAACATCCTGTTGTAGCATACTTTCAAACTGTACCCCAAAGATTTTTTTTTCATGTGCAAAATTAAGATTTTTAAAAGTGAAAACATGAAAGGATAGTGTAGTGTTCATTCCATTAATAAATGAGTTCAATTAAAGTAATGAGGAGCTAGGGTTACTATTATAATGGTTTATAAAAAACCAAAACAAATAGTTATTTTGTACTGACAATTTTAATGATGCATAACCAGGATCAGTGTGAGAGTAGTAAATTATTGGTCTTTAAACTTACATTATGTAAAATTTAATAAGTTCACATTGTATTATTGCTGTGTAGATTAGAAAATTGGTGTACATGTTTCACATGGAGTGTTCTGTAAGATTTCCTTTAATTTTAATCATTCGCTGCTTAATGATGCATCTAAAGATAATTAGTGTTACTTAAGATGAGAATATCATCAATACAATTGAAAACTTCTAACTATAATGTAAATATTAAATATGATTTACAAAAACGTTAGCTAAAATAAATAATTTTCTTTCATTCAATTCAACAGAAAAGGAACTCTGTAGGGTTGTACAATATGGAGATTTCACATACAAGTAAAAGAAAGAAAAGTAAGCATACGAAGAATAAACATCAGATGGAAGTTGAACAATTACAGACTGAAGTTTTAGAGACATTACCTACTGAAGAAAAAGAAATGCCTAGCAGTAAAAAAAAACACAAGTCAAAGAATCATAGACCAGAAGGGGGAGAGCTTGGTGTAGGGATACAGGAGTACCAAAGTTTAGATGTACAAGAGCAACATTCAGATACAGATAATAATTCAAAAAAGAAAAAACGTAAAAAAAAGAAATTGATTGGTGAACAAGTTGAAACTACTGTAGATATTGCTATTTCAAAAGAGCACAAGAAGAGAAAAAGTGAAAATGAAACAGTTAATACAGATACCCAGATTGCTAAGAAAAAGGGATCTACAGATGATGAAAATACTGAAGCAGCTGATGAAACAAAGATGAAGAAGAAACTCAAGAAGCGTCAAGCTGAGGTTAATCCTACAGAAAATAAAAATGTTGATGATGTTGAATCTGGTAACAATGCTCAGAAGAGGAAAAAGCTGCACAATGAAGATATTGAAGACAACACCACACCATGTGGTTCAGAACATAAATCAACTAAAAAGAAAAAAAAACATAAAAAGAAGAAGAGTAAAGATGATTATGAAGAGAAAAAATGTGATTCTGTCTCTGATTTGCAAGCAAGTCCTGCAAAAAGGGCTGAAAGTGAGTCAAGTCTTGCAGCAAACTCTGGAAAAGATAATGTGATTCAAGGTCAGTGGCAGGGCAGTTTGTTTGACAATTCTGATAGACAAAATAAATTTCTAAGACTTATGGGTGGCATGAAGGCTGCTAACCAATCAAACAAAGCCACTGGACTTACTGGAACTATAAAAAAGAAAGGGCTGTTTGGCTCTTTGGTCCCTAGTACAGTAGTATCTGGCAATGCTGCACTTTCTGCATCAGCAGCAGCAGATCTCAATCATAAGTTGGAAATGGAGTACAACAAAGCCATGAATTTCAAACTGACTGCAAAAAAAGGATCTGGCTTTGGTTTTACGCCTGACCCAGCAGAAGGGAAAAAGTTTCATATTGATGTCTTCAAAACAAACTCTATTCAGTTTGATGATTAAATAAATATAATTATCATATTGTAAACTATTTTATCTTTTTTTTTCCATAAGAAAAAGCTTACATAAGAAATTTAATAGCCCACTAGGAATTTTTCATAACATAACATAACATTAATAAATTCATTACATTTACATTATTTACAACCTCAACAAATTTTTTTACACAAAATGTAGTTATGAGAAGAATTCACAAGCAAGGTTACTTTCATCAATTCATGTACTTAAATGAAAACAGAAACTAACAGAATTTATTTTAATAATTTAATGAACAACAGAGTTTTATTTGTTAGTAGCTAGGCATGAAGAGATTAAACTGTAAAAGTGGTCATCTGTCCTGATTACTAGCAATATGAAGCTTCCATTTTGTGTCTTTGTTAACGGTTGGGGGAATCAGCAAAACTGGATCTAAAATGAAAGAAGAAAAGATTTCCATATTTATTACAGTATTTACAGTGTATGTTTTTTTTAAAATAGATATTGGTCATATTACTTCAGAGATATTTTTAATATTATATAATTTGTTTGTTTTCCATACAGCTAAACTCTAAGTAAGTCATTATTAAAAAAAAATTCCTTACCAAGCGGCTCCTCACCACTAGACAGTTTTTGGCCTCTCTGAATGGCCTGAGCTGCACAACTAGCTGTGGTGTTGGGACCAAGACACTAGAAAATAAAATGTACAGTAATAAGTTACTCTACGCATTGTGATCACAAATACTACCCAATGCATCAATACAAATTACAATTAAAAAACTTTTTATTCCTGCATTTCCATTCAAAACATCTCCAGCAACCAGGGTCTGCCTTAATATTTGTGGGGCCCAGTCTGGGAAGGGATAATGATAATAAGTGAAAATTAAGATTTTGTAATAGTATAGCAGGATGCCTGCAATAATGTTGTAAAATATATCTGATTTCCTTCACACAAAGAAAGTACATGCGATAATATATATTCACATCAAATTTACTCCGGCACAATGAGGTTATAAGACAGCAAACCTAAAACCAACGATACTTTAAAGAAGTAATAGTAATAAATTGTTTAAAACAAGACAGCTGCCAATCATTTTTTGCTGTACAGTGTGAATTAATTATACTTAGAGAAAATATCTATTTTTGTGATTTTTAGTTGTTGAGAATAATTACATCTAAAATCAAAACGTGATTAAATGAAAACAAGATATCATAATTCAGCTATCTTCCCACTGCCCTCCATTTATTGTTTTACTTTACCTCTCTCTATTATGTTATCTTTCATACTTCTGAATTTCTAACCTCAACTTTTATTTATATTAAACTCTAATCAACATTCCTGAAAAACTCCAAAAAAAAGGCAGCTATAAGTAAATTTCTAAAATCAACCAGTTCAACCAACTTGGTGCCGACTGTCACACATGACAACCTTTTCCTCCCCATTCAGCAGCACCATTAAATTAAGGTAATAAGAGGGCTGGGATGGTTCTAAAACAACTGAGAAAGCAATTAACCAGAAGTTTAACATACATTTTTGATCTTTAATAATCTATAAGTTGTACAATTTACTCAGCAGTTGTGCTAATTTTTATTTAACTCTTAAAGTCACAAAGCGTCGTAATGCGTCTCTTCCCGCTATCCCGAAAGCGTCGTAATGCGTCCCTACATACAAATCTCGTTAGAAATGAGATCTCGGAAAGTAAAAACTCTTCAATGCTTGAAAAACGATGTATTCGACTTCCGGCAATGGCGGCCGTTGCCGGCACTAGTGTTATCGCTCGATTCGCGATGTTTTTTAGTAGTTTTAACTGGTTTTTTTTCGAAGATACATTTTTGTTATACTTTATTACTAAAATAATAGTACTAAACTACAGGTAAATATTGTTTCAAACTCATTACGGTCTTTTGGATGTGTAAAATAACCATCATTAGCCTTAAAAATGAAGTCAGTATGACAATAATTATAATTTATAATATTATAAATGGATTTTACTCAAATTTTTTAATTTCATAACCGGTTGATCGTAATACGGGAAATCCTTATGGGACTGAGGCGGAAGTTTATTGAAAACCTTCTGGGGCTTTAAGAGTTAAATAAATGAATATCTACTGAAGCATTTCTCATTATCACAGTCATGTGGCACTTCTTTTTAAACAAAATAAGTTATAAGGGGATGCAGAGCATAAAATGAGAACCAGGAATATTCCTTCCATTTCCATACACTTTTTGTACATTTCACACCAGCGTTTGCCAAAATCAACACCCATGTAGTTACTTAAAATAGTTGTGATTATTCTTTGACAAATGAACTATCTTTTATAACATCTAAATGGATATCATATCTACATATTTTACAGATATCTATCAGCTAAAAACAAAAAATAAATAGTTGTCTAAATTAAGTCTGCGAAGCACATTTTCTTTAATTATTTATCTCATTTAAAGGTTTAATTCAATCTTTTAGGAAGGAAATAAGCCTGTTGGTTTGGGTGTGCAGGAAATAGAACAGCATGAAAGCCTCAATATGTGTTCTATAAAAATTTAATCAATTGATGCTGAATAGTATTGACATAACGAGTTAACTGAATGGTATTGACATAAAGAGTTAACTGAATGGTATTGACATAAAGTGTTAACTGAATGGTATTGACATAAAGAGTTAACTGAATGGTATTGACATAAAGTGTTAACTGAATGGTATTGACATAAAGTGTTAACTGAATGGTATTGACATAAAGAGTTAACTGAATGGTATTTACATAAATGTGTTAAAAATGAACTATTTTTTAAGATGACCCTACACTCACCAGATTTGGCCCAGAACTCTGGTTGTAAATCCATATCTGACTGACAGCAGAGTCAAGACTTGTAAGAAAATCGTTGAAATTCTCTTGCAATCTCATAGCTTTTTGGTCATAGTTAAATTGAATCAGTACCCGCAACAATGATGAGATTTCCTCTGACCAGCATTTAAATAAAAAAGATTAAGATACATATAAACTTCAAATTTTTCTCAACATTTTATTTTATATTGGTTGAAATGTATTGTGTATTATTATTCTTAACCTGAAATCTCTAATATAAATATAACTTCAACTTAACTATGTTTTAAAGGGAGATTTAATTGAGTCTTGAACTCTTCCATATCAAAGTATTAAAAAATCATTTTGTAGGGAATACAGGCTATAAGGTTAACATACAATATGTAGTTAGTTCACAGGCTTTTAATTAAAGACACAACTGACATTGGTGATACATATGGCATTAGAGAACTGAATAAATATTAATGGTGAATGTGGAGACTGAAAACTGATTTTAAGTTAGTTATTAATGAAATTTGAATCTGACCTTTTAGATTAAATACAGCAACCATTAGTTTTCCTAGAGCATCCACCAAGGCAAATTCCTCATTGGCACTTCCTTCCTTCAAACTCCATTTCTTATGTTCTGCTTTTCTGCGTGTTCTAGCAGACCTGGGTAAGAGATTGTTACTTGTTACTGCTTTGTATAATTAAAAGCAGCCTTAAACTTAAAAGGTATTTTACCATCAATTTTAGTTTCTACTTTCAAACTTGATCAGATACAGAGTTTATTGAACTAGTTGTAATAACAGTTTCTTACAGCTAAGTTTTATAATGTTGTTATTTTCATAGTATAATATCATACTAGCTTTATCTCCATTATTTAAAAGAAAAATCCATTTCTTATAACTTTTGGTGGTCTTTGATGTGTTTTAGCATGGATTATTAATACTTTCTTTTAGAAATTTACTTTTCTTTTATATGGTAAATGTTTTTAAAAGCTAGGTAAAAAAAATAACATTGGTGAACAGTGGAAAGTTATCTGCAGACATTATGACTTCATTGAGCCACATACCCTGTTTTACTGAGGATGGTCGACCTGGAACTATTTGTGGATGCAAGAGATGACACTGAGACACCTGTCATACTTGTCGTGTCTGAGAAAAGATCTGCTCCTGCTTCATTCCACTCAGCCCCTTCATCTTGAATACATCAATCACAAATACAGATAAAAAATGTAGGAAACAGAAAAATTATATAAAATTCAGATTTCAAAAACCTTTAAAGATTTTAATGGCACACTTTTAAGATTTATACTTTACTTAAAATTAAATACCATTGATATGCTATCAATTAATTTAACTTATATTAAAAAATCTAACATCACAAAGTAATTATCAAGGGCTTATTGGTAAAGGAATAAAGCCTAAAAGCTAACAAACTGAGGCAATGTAAACTGAAGTGATATGATATGCCATTTGATCTGCAGTAGAGTCAGTTACCTAGTTCATTTTTAGCCTTAGCTTTCTCATCCCTGACCACAGATAATCTCTTTCTGTACTCTTCAAACTGTGTCCTTTGACTGGTCAGCATTTCAATCATAGTTTCCCAGTTCTCCTCAATGGCTTCCTTCAAGTGGGTTTCTATTAAATCCAAGCGTTTATAGCGATGCATCTGATAAAGGTAATTTTAAAAAATGTAGCTTTTGTAACAAGGCTAATAAAAAGCCAAACAGGCAAATTTATAATATATTCAAGAAATCACAATGCATACACATTTAATATTAAAATTTTTCATTGAGGATAGAAAATATAATTCCAAGAAAAATAAAATCTAAGTTATTAGACATACAATCTTACTGCGGAAATGAAACTTTGTGCAGTATTGGATCTCTGAACCTACCAGCCTGAGGGATTCCTCCCAATGGGATCCTTGTATTAAAGCCACAATGGCTTCCTCTATGTCCTGAGGATGATACAGAATACATTTTTCAAGTTGATTACAGCCATCAAGAAAAGTTTAATAACACTTTCAAGACTCCCAAAAATGTGTATACTTCACTAAATATATATTGTAGTTGTTCAAGCTTTATGTTAATGCACATAATGGCCTTTTTGCAGCCTTAACAGTATTTTGAATAAAGTCATTCAGAATTTGGCTAATGTTTAAGTTATTACAAAAGTATTGAATATGAAAATCAGACTAATGAAACACAGTGCAATGCCTGTCTTACTTGAGCATATTCTTCAAAAACAGTGGCAGCATCTTTGTACATCTGAGCACTTTTCAGTTCACCTGCCAAGCAATAATATAGAATTGAACAAAATTAAATGTAAGAAGAATTGTAGATTTAAAAAATGTACAACGTACAGAATACAGTTAAAGTTAAAATTTACTCATCTATCTCACCTGCCACTTTAAAAGCCAATTCTGAAATGCGGTTGCTGTTGTAGTCTAGACGAGCAGCCATGCTGAACACTTGTCGCCAGTTGCGGGCAGATCTGAAAGCATCCAGAGCCAGCTCCCACTCTTCAGCTTTAAGAAACATGATTCCAGCTTCATCATGTCGATTTTTGGTGATCAAATAATTGCCATATAGCGTCGCCAGGTGCTAAATATCCAACACAAAAAAGATAGTTATCATTGAAACTTCAATATCATTTATATACCTTAGGAACCTAAATATTGTTCACATCTTTGGCTTTCTTTGAATGTTTTTAGATGTTTTGTTTAACTCATTAGCTCCTGATGCGACTAAATGGGTCCTTATAAGGGTCCGTATGGATGCGTCCAAATGTGTCTGTTTGCATAGCGACGCACACTCGCACTTTCGTTAAAAATAGCATCAAATCTCGCTTTCCTCGAGACTTCCGGCAATTGTGTGATTCTACGAGATTTCAATAAAAATTATCGGATGTTTTTATCTTGTTTCACTTTTGATCCATGTGTTTATTAGTTTGACGCGTCTCTATCAAGTGTGTGTTCACCCGAGTTGTCAAAAATCGCGATATCGGTCTTTAATCGTCATTAGTTTGCAGTGCATGTCATATTATTATTATTTAACTTAATTCATTCCTGGATGCGTTAATCATTTTATTTTTTAAGATAAAAGAATATCTTTAGAAAAGAAAAGCATTTTCCTCATGAAATCAAAAGCTTAACGAAGTTGTTTCCCTTTTGTCCGGAATATGGAATAGATACGGAAGTAGCCCTTCAGGAGCTATTGAGTTATATTTCTTTATAAAAATTTACCATAAACTATTAACATTTCCGATCACCAAGATGAATTACCTTAAACTGATGAGTTGCTGGCTTGTAAAGACTTAGAGCTTTTGAGTGCAGTTTGTGGTCTGATACTAAAGCAACCAGCTCTTGGAAATGTTCATCACCTGATGATTAGAGAAATTTCTATTTATGTATTAAATTTTCAAATTCTGACACGGGTAATTCTGTGTTAAAAGTTTTAATATTAATTGATGTAAATATTAATTGTAATAACGTTTAAATTTAAAAATATTTATTTATCACTTATTTCTTCTTGGGATTAAAATTGAAAATTACAAAATATAGATGAAACAAGCATTCATTTAGATATATATTAAACAACCCGTAAAAACTAAGTTTTTGACTATAAATCCCTTATATGTGAGACAGAACTTAAGGTTTTGATGATGTTCAAACATTTACAGATAGAACGCGATTGAATGCCAAAATGCTGTAAAACGGGGACAGGTGGGGGTGGGGTGTGTGGTCACCAATGGTTAAACTGAACTGCAGCAAACACGTGAATGTCAACAACAGACGGCTACCATACATTTATATAGAGATAAACTAAAAGTGAGTTAATTTAATTAAGGTACATTCAATCGATCTGAAATTTAGATACAATGCATTATTAGGTGACTCGAGTCTATGTGCAAAATTTCAGCTCAATAGTACCACGGGAAGTGGGTCATTTTTACTTTTGTTTTTCCGCCATACGGATGGACGGACAAAGAGAGAGAGCTGGCAGTGAAGTCAATATAAGGGATTTAAAAAGGTAAATTATCACAAATGTAGGAAGAATATTACGATAAAATTTCATTAATTTAAGCAAACTTTTACACTATACTTAAAAAGAATAAAGAGAAGTCAGAATATTTTTTAGCTACTGAGAAGAAGAAACCGAAAAAAAAGAACACTTAGGTAGACTGTCCAGAGGTTTTTTGAAAAAATCTGGGACATTTTTGTTAACTTCCGGGACAAATTAAAAATAAGTAAAAAAACCTAAAAAATTTCTTTAAATAGCTCACTTAAATCATAAAGCAATCATAAAATAGCCATTCATTAATTTTTAAAAATTTTTTATTCTTTTTAAAAAACTCTTTAAATTCAATATATTTTTAATAGGTAACCCTTTCGAATATTACTGTAAACTTTTAATTATATTTTTCGCTTGAGTGGGTTTTTTCAAGAAATTTGTCATTCTTCTTGATGGCATCATAGAAAATGCTGCAATTCATGTTTGAATTGTAATGAATTGATAAGAGGGCATCAACTGTGGAGACCTCCAGCTGGCTACTTTGGTCAGTCCAAATCTGATTCATGTAATAAAACAAGCGCTCAACTTCAGTGGAGGTTCCTGCTAATGCGAAAGCAAATTGCTAGTTTTTCCAAATTTACCAGTTGTCCTGTGTTGGTGCGAAAGTGAATAAATAAATTTGCCCAAATCTTATCAGGTGAAAGCTTTTGTTGTAACCATTTCTGCAAATTGTCAGTTTATATTTGGATCGACGTGCTTGACAAAAGTTTTAAAAAAATATGAATGACATTTAAATTTTAACGATCACTTATGACTTTATTCATAAAAAATACTTAATTTTCATACAAAAACTTTTCATTTCTAAATTCCGAGACAAATTGCTCCCTGACAGGATTCCGGGACAGAGGTGAAATTTAGGGACCGTCTCGGCAAATTAAATCAAGGAAGCACTAACCACACTTTGCTATGTGCTCCAGAGCACGAGAATACTTTTCCAGATGTTTGTCAATGGTGTAATATCGAAAGTTGTTTTCCAGACTTCTCAGATGATTCAAAAATGGGATGTATTCTTTAGGATCCTGCAAAAAGTTTTTTTGAATGAAGTAACGTTTTAACCTGAACTTTTGCTTAATGTAAAGAATTTAATTTTTCTGCATCATTGTCGATACACTTGATTTTTAAAGGTTTTACATTATATCAATGTTAATTTAACAGTTTACAAAATGAAGAAATGGTAATTAATTTAAGAATTATTTAGAAAAGCACACTGATTTCACAAATACATTTTACCAATCAGCTGTTATGTTTTTTAAAAAAGGCTTAGCTATTTTTATAAAATAATCTTCATATTTGAGAGAATAATCGCTCAAGGGTTAATAAGGATATCTGTAGAAATTTAAAAATAATTTACAACAGGTACTTTCAGATAAAATAATTTGTTTTTAAAAAAGCTTTTTAACTAATTGTTTCAGCAGTTCTTGGGTCATCGTGGAACAAGTTGACAGCAATTAAATGGCTACCATAAAACTAAATTTAAATTAATAATAATAATCTATATATATAATTCTCATCATGGTCCATCCATGCCGGACACCAAGCAAGCTGTCTGACCCCACCGACCAATCAGATTGCAAGAAAAGGTAGTAAACAGCGTTGGGGGGTCATTCAAAGATTTGTTGAATAGGAGTCAATTACTATGTTCTTTCAGAACAACAAAAGAACATTTATTTCGCAGTGTAATGGTTATGACATTAGCCTAACACACGCGGAGGTCGCAGGTTCAATCCCCAGCTTAGACATTACTTTTTTAATATTTAAAAATGTTTGTGTTTGTGCTTGTTCATTTCCCACTATCTTTTCGATCACCATAATAAGCACAAGGCCAATGGAAATAAGCTTGACGAATGACCTATGTCACGTTATGCCAATTAGTTTATGGTTGGCAAGCTAGGGTGGTGCGGTGTGGCAAGTGGCTAACCACAGTGCACATGTTTCCAGATCAACAATGCGTCGCAGTTATCCCCGCCCCCGGGGTTCATTCGCATTGTACTGATTTCATCGTGATGTAGTTTGTGTCTGTTCACCTCCGCCCTCCCATTTTCTTTGCACTATCTAGGAGCAAATCTGTGGCGTATGCTACGCCGCTGGCATCTAGTAATAATAGATTGATAATTTATATAGTGCTGTATCCCAGCAAGAGACCGGGCTGCCGGTGCTTTACATGGAGATATTAACATACATAATAATAAAATAAACATTCCTTTAATAATCACATAAAGGACAGTAAGTTACACATAAGCAAAGTTAATCATTAAATTAAAAGAAATGTTCTTTCATTAATTTTGTAAATACATTTTGAAGAAAAGATGAGTCTTAAGTGCAGACTTGAAGGACTTAATCGTTGGAATGTGTAATGGTAGAGAATTCCATTGTTTGGATGCACAAAGAGAGAATGACCTTTCCCAAAATGTTTTAGTTTGTGTCTTAGGAACACAGAGAATGTGTGTGTCTGCAGAAGAGCTGATTAAAATTAAATAAAGAATTCAAATTAATATTTTACTCACCCATACAAACATGTACTTTCCCATAGAAATCTACTTTGTAGTTATGGCTATATGAAACATGATCCCCAAGTCCACTAACCTTTCAACACCTGAACCACTTCCTAGGCTACCTACTTAAGATTGAAAAGTACCTTTTGTGACTTGGCGGCTACCATCATGACCAGGTCAAAGTTGTAGAGTCCAAGAGCAGCATTATACAGATCATTGACATCCACTAGAAAAAGCAGGTACTTTAAGGCATCTTCTGCACTCTTTAAACTTTCAGTTGTATTTTTTTCTGATCATTGAAACAATAATTTATTGACATTAGTATGGTAGTGATGAAAATCACTGTGTATATAATAACCACAAAGGGTCCATAAGTTGTGTATTTATTACAATATTTATTTATTTATTTTTTGTTGTGTTTTTAACATGGTTAAATTACCATAAAGATACCAGACAAGAAGCAAAGCTTTTTCCAGGTCAGGTTGACTTTTCCTCACATGGGCTGTGAGAATGGTCTGGTCAAATCTGGACATCAAAGGATATAAATTTATTTTTATTAGTGTAAAGAGATGTTCACTCATAAATGAATTACTCTTCAATAAAATGCAAAGAAGTTATAGAGAAAGACACCACAAAATAACAAAGGTTGTTACCAAAAGCTTCCTCAGTGAACAAACATTAACAACAACAATATGTAACTTTTAAAAAGTATTTAATTCTTATTGTTTATGTTTTTTCGCTGCAGAAAGCTCCTTGTTTTGATTGTTGTTTTGTTGCATCTACAACTTATTCATACCCTATTCAATAACTTCTACTCTACCTCACTCACATGTTTGAAGTCCCACCCACTTTATCAATAAAAACAAACATACTGCCAGATATTTGTTCCTCATATTAGTACAATGTTAGCCTCAATCTTAGCCTATCCTTAATGATGCCTACCTCTCTTCACCCAGCTTCTGCAGGGCTTGTAAGAAAGCATCACAAATTCTGTCAACTTTTGAGCCCGTTATTATTTGACTGGTAATGGCCCTGTCTTGATATGATACTGTATACATAGTCTGGGAAACGTCTTCTTCACTGTGGGGATTTTAAAAATATTGTTGTTGACTTAGGGTAAAGAAGAAAAAAGAAGTGTGTAGCTTGTTGACTTTAGTAAATTCTTTGAACAATCTTTGTGTCAAGTGAACCCCACTTGTATCATGGTTAGCCACACTTGTGTCATAGTGAACCCCACTTGTATCATGGTTAGCCACACTTGTGTCATAGTGAACCACACTTGTGGTGTAGTGAATCACACTTGTGTCGTAGTGAACCACACTTGTGGTGTAGTGAGTGAGCCACACTTGTGTTATAGTGAATCCCACTTGTGTCGTAGTGAACCCCACTTGTGGTGTAGTGAGTGAGCCACACTTGTGTTATAGTGAACCACACTTGTGTCGTAGTGAACCCCACTTGTATCATGGTTAGCCACACTTGAGTCATAGTGAACCACATAGTTAACCTTTATTTAAATCATTAAACCTTTATTTAACTAGAGGATAGAAGAACCAAGAGTAAATTAATTATTATACATAAAGCCATTAATTATAATTTAAAAATACAACATGGAGAAAACTGAATACAACCCACAAATAGACATAAAGATAAAAAATCCTTTCTTTTTCAGTATGCAAGAACAAACACATACAAGTTTTCTTTCTTCACGTTGCCTGAGGAAACCAGGAAAGCCAACACTTTATCATCATTTAAAACTCTAATAAGAGTGCAGGACTAGACACAAACCATAGATAAACATAGGATGCAATAATCTTCTGTATAGAAGGAGTGTCTGTAACATATAACATTGGAACCACACCTGTGTCATAGTGAACCACACTTGTTTCATAGTGAACCACAGTTGTGTCATAGTGAACCAAAGTTGTGTCATAGTGAACCACACTTGTGTCATAGTGAACCACACTTGTGTCATAGTGAACCACACTTGTGTCATAGTGAACCACACTTGTGTCATAGTGAACCAGAGTTGTGTCATAGTGAACCACACTTGTGTCATAGTGAACCACACTTGTGTCATAGTGAACCACAGTTGTGTCATAGTGAACCACACTTGTGTCATTGAGAACCACAGTTGTGTCATAGTGAACCACACTTGTGTCATAGTGAACCACACTTGTGTCATAGTGAACCACACTTGTGTCATAGTGAACCACACTTGTGTCATTGTGAACCACACTTGTGTCATAGTGAACCACACTTGTGTCATAGTGAACCACACTTGTGTCATAGTGAGCCACACTTGTGTCATAGTGAACCACACTTGTGTCATTGTGAACCACAGTTGTGTCATTGTGAACCACAGTTGTGTCATAGTGAACCACACTTGTGTCATAGTGAACCACAGTTGTGTCATAGTGAACCACACTTGTGTCATAGTGAACCACACTTGTGTCATAGTGAGCCACACTTGTGTCATAGTGAGCCACAGTTGTGTCATAGTGAACCACACTTAGGTCATAGTGAACCACACTTGTGTCTTAGTGAACCACACTTGTTTCATAGTGAACCACAGTTGCGTTATAGTGAACCACACTTGTGTCCCAGTATATAACATATTAAAATGGGTTAAAACAAACTTACATTAAATCAGTCAGGAAAACATTTAGGTGTGTTGGGTTGTTGATTTGCTGAATGAATTTGTCCACAGTACTGAGAAAGTGGGAAGGGTTGTGATCATGTAGGAGATTCAAGTTAATGCGATGTGTCCTCATCAACATAAATGCTTCAAGCAAGCTGTCACTGAAACAAAAAAAAAGTATAATAGTTTCAGATTATGTTTAATTAATGTTGGTCAACTTATCATTATGAAAGAAATTTTTAAAAAATGAACGAGTCCTATGTCACTTTAAATATTTTTAAGTTTAATACCTTAATAAGAATGATATGGTTTAATTATTTTAACAGTTAAAGATATTAGCAGCCTACCTGTCCAGGAAATGTTTAATAGAACTGAGGACTAAAGCCCTAGGATGAATAGTTTCCAGGTTACCCCTGGGCATCTGAAGGACCACCTTGGTACCGTTACCTACAACACCAACAATCTGAGAGCCCCTCTCTATTCTACGAACACTTTCATCAAATGGATGGCTCTTTGATTCTGATGACTTTGTAATTTCTGAAATTAGAACAAATGAGTCACTTCATATATTATTTCTGAGACACAATAAAGTAAAATAAATTAATGTTCCCAATAAATTTGAATAATTCATTTGCTTTTCTAATGTAATAACTAAATTCTGAGAGTGGCAATTACATTTATAAATATATTACTGTTCATTGTAACTAGCAGAATGTTAGTTTTGGAATTAATGTCATTAACAAATTTGCTTCTTAACACAAATCATCTTTCTTTATTATAAGAAGTAACAAAATTGTCCATATGGTTATAATAATAAACATATTGTGGTTTAATTAAGAACAGAGGTGTAATATTTTTTGAATATGCACATAACTATGTAGTCCTAAGTCTATTGCATTAAATATGGAAAATGAAAATTAATTTCTTGTTTCATAATTGCTTTTTATTTATTTGGATACAGATGTTATCTTTATTTAATTAAAGCATTTATGAAAGTTTTGATCTATAGCGTGTTATTAACTGTTATTCATTAAGAAATATTTTTATAAAAGTATCAAGTGCACCAGAGTTACTTCCCTTGTTTAAGAATTGTTTTAGACCAGTGTTTGTCAACCGCGACATGTTTCCTGGTGTGCCGCGGGATTCAAGAGAATTAGTTTATATATATATAGTCAATATAGGCACACAGGTAAATTTTTTAAACATTTTCTAATGGTGGTGTGCCTTGGGATTTTTTTCATGAAAAAAGTGTGCCATGGCACAAAAAAGGTTGAAAAACACTGTTTTAGACCGCTGTTTTGTTTCCTTTTATTGTGTTTAATTGAACAATCAATAATTAAAATGGGCCTTAAAATATAATAGCAGGGATTATTTCCTGTCACTCACCTTTAAGTGTTGCTGACTTGCTAAAACATCGTAATGTGTGGCTAAATGTTGTGAACATGAGAAATTCATTTTGAATACCAAATGAAGTGCAATTTGAAGCAATCTGAAAAAGAGATTAAATAGTTGCTGCCTCTAAACAGTGACAAGACATAAACTCAATCATTTACTTGAACAGAGACAAGAAATAAATGGCTGTTATAGATTTTAACAAAATTAATAAACAAAGCACAGCAAATGAAAATGAGTGCTACCCACTAATAAAACAAAAATGTCTCAGTAATTACCTCTGTATCATTGATGTAGAATCTGAACCTGTCGGTCAGCCCCAAAACAACTTCCTCTTGACCAACAGTAGTGACTGACATCTGTGAACAAGGATGTGGGAAATATACAGCCTGTCCATTGCTGGACAGCCATGATTGAACATTCTCTCCGTCTATACAAAAAAAATGTATAAATTTCAGTGGAAAAGCAAGAAATGATTGATAAGAGAAAGTATTATAGAAAAAGTCAGACTTGGTGCTTTCAGGCATGATAAATAAAGATTGTTAATAAATGTTAGGCACTAAGCCTACTTTTTAAAAAATAAATATATTGGAGGCAGCAAGTTAATTAAAAAAAGATATCTCAGAGCTAACAGTAAATTTTAAACATAAGTATTTAAAATTACATTGCTTTATCATCAACTCACTTGGGCTGTATTTAAAGATTTCACCATTGATCAGTTGTATAGCCACTGAGTGGTCCTTCTCACAATTGGATATTCCATACACAAAAGAGTGCAGCGGGAGAGACTTACTGGAAACATAATAGTTCTTTCCTTTTAAAGAGTGAATTAATGGTTTGCTAAAAGCAAAGAATGGCTTTGCCAAGAGTCAAACAGTTTTATTACTTAGTAGGTTTTTACTTTTCTCACTTAAGTAGATTAGCTCTTTTAACCTTTAAAAGCAAAAAAGCCATAACAAATTTTTTTAACAAATTACAAAATCATTGTTCATGTCTCCAAAGCCATGCATAGGATATTTCTATTTGTTTTAGGGACCAACCAGAAACTGCTCCGGACATTTGCCCGATTGGATATCAGGTATTTTGGAACTATTTGCCTCTGCAAATATTGCCCACGAAAACAGCCGAATGCCAAATATCTAAAAATACCTTACAAAAATATGATTTTGGAATTTGATAAATATCAATATTAGTATACTTACAAATTGTTAAAAATATAACAAATGAAATCATATTGAAATTACAAAGATTTAAAGTTAATAAACTTATTTTCTGCGACAATTTCATGTTTATTTCTAGCGATTAGCGCCACGCCGCCATATTTAAAATGTACAATTTACACTGTTTAAATGTAAAATTAAATAATAAAATAAATCAAATTAAAGTAAATAAATTAACTAAAATTAGCAGCGATACAACAGTTACAAAGGAAATAAGTAAGATATTAACAAGAGAAACCAAATTTGCAAGTAATATATAATGAATTTATTGTTTCAAATTTTAATAAAGTAATAGCTCCTTCTTTTTGCCATAATTATATCATTGCACTTTGCATGAAGAGTATAGACGATGTTAAAGTAAACAATAAAAATACAGTCAATAATAATTTAATAAACCAAATTGAATGTATGAAATTAAATTGTATTGGTAGAAAATATGAAAGCTAAATGCAAGGTGGTTATGGTCAGAGGCGTCACTACGGTCGGTGTCATCCGGGGCGGAAGCTTATGGTGTCACCCCCTCATGACTTATCCCATTCAACTCCTCCGAGTTTTGCAGTGCGAAATAACGAGAAAATACAGAATTTTACATTTTGGTGTCACCCCCCTGATGCTGTCATACGGGGCAGCCCGCCCCCACCGCACCCCCCAGTGATGCCACTGGTTATGGTTTTTGCAAAATAGACTCATAAAACGGTTTGGTACGTTGGCTCCATATGGAATTAACCAAATCCACAATTTTACATGACTGCAAAATCGTTTTCCCGTTGTGGTTTTCACTGTTACTTTAGATACTTCAACTTCCTCCTTTTTCTTATATTCTATGTCCGTGTTTATTTTTGTCTTTCATTTCTTTTCATTTTATCACATAGAATTTAATATGTTTTAATTTGAATATATATGTAAGTACATGTAATTGTTTTTGTACTGATGAAGGCATGAGCCGAAACGTTTACCATTATTTGTATTAGTTGATAATAAAGCTTTAATTTATTGTTTCCTTACACAAATAGTCTGTGTAATTTGTTTTTTTAAATAAAAAAGCTTTATGCAGTCCTATTCTGTATAAAATAAAGCAACCATGAATTGTTTTAAAAACCGAAATTAATTTGAATTTCCGATTTTCTTTTAACAATCCTACTACTACTACTCAGATTTGTACCCTGATCCGGCAAACAGTACATCTAACTATTCGGATTTGGTACCCAGTAGAAAATGTCTTTCCCGTTGGTCCCTAATTTAAAATGTTAAAAATCATTTCATACATTTAACTTACCTCAAATTGTCATGTTTTTCTATTCTTTAACATTGATAGAATTAACTAACATAGTGTGATAAAAGTTTACCAGCAAATAAATTCATATTGTCTTGGTAAGTATTTATTTACCTAACAACTAAAGCATTTTCCTCGCTGCTGATATATCCATGATGCAAGACTGAGGCTGTAAGTGTTGATGTTGTAAAGATAAACTGGTTATCACACAACCACACCAAATGTGTAATTAGCCATGAATATTCTACTGGATCTGGATACTTGATTCTAGAATGGGAAATAATTTTAAGAGAACTAAAGAATATATTACAGCCCATGTTTCAAATTTCTTAAAAATATAGCAAAGATAAAAAATATAACTAGTGGTGTGATATTTCCTAAGTTGTGCTTGTCAGCTTTCCCAAGAGGTATGAGTTCTTAGATTTCGAATTCTCATTTGACCAGTGATCTCAAATTTTACATAATTCAGATTCACCTGACCCATTTTACAGTAAACCCAAGTATAACTGTACACATAAAAAAATAAATGTATACATGCTATGAAATGAACTTACTGGAAAATCCCATCCAGACTTGGCATACTGCACTGTGGATGAAAGCCTTCACCCCCTGCAGCACCCAACTTGCATGCTTCTTTTGGGACAATGTCTTGCTCATCAACACTTTCTAAATAAGATCATGAAATTTGATTTTAGTTATAAAGCTATTTTGAATATGCATGGTTTAATCTAACTAAAAGGAAAACTTGGCAAACTCAAAATGTTTGTTCTTTCTTTTTTTTTTAGGATAATAAATAAAAAAATGAATTAATTGCAAGGTCTCCATTCTTTCCAATAAAAAATCTAAAGCAAAGTGTTTGAGATAAATATCATTTTTATTCATAACCTGATTGCTACATTGTACATGTTTAACACTATCATCAAGAATTTTCAAAACTTCTAAAACACAGGTGCTGACACACTTGTTTTCATTCCTTAAACCACTTACATATGATATTTTGTGTCCAATAATAGAATTCCATTATCTGACAGTTGCGTACCTTTATAACTGAACACAGCTATTTGCCCACTGGACAGCAATACTGCGATTCCACAACTGTTTGTGCCAGGGCTAAAGGTCACACTTTGGGCAGGTGATGAAAGAGTTATGGTGAAAGCAGCCATTGGAGGAGGGACAACCATCTGTCTTATTGGTGTCACTAGAAGTTGGACTGTATGAAGGAGTTTCTGCATTGTTAGAATGTTGATGCTCAACAACTGATATAGTCATAGTTACACTAAGGTGCTCACAATTATTTTCTAAAGCTATGCGGCTGGGTAGTGAAGTCAATGGTGCGCTCGCCTCACAAGTTGAGGGGTGTGGGATCGAGCCCACGTAAAAGCCACTATAAAAATGTTGAGAAATGACTAACGCCAAGAAAGTCCTCCGGTGACCAGGAGAAGGATGGGCGCCAGTGTCTAGCAAGCCCAAGGATGTTCTAATGGAAACATTAATGGATACACAAGAACCCCCTTCGACCTCAAAAAAAAATGCTTAGAAACCTCATGGGTTGAACCCCATCCCATCAATTCATACCTCCATCGATCACAGCTACAAGGCAGGGATCCTTGTCAACTCTTCCAAAGGTGCGGTCAACATGCCATCCCCAGGTCAAGCTCAAGTAAACTCCAGCCCTAGTGACCACATGCATTTTGTTGGCCTGTTCAGCATCCCACAAGATAGCTGCTATTCCCATGTCAAAAGGAAGACTTTGTTTCAAATACCAGTGGTAGTTGTTGACTATCCACAGCTGAACTAATCATTCAAGAATAATTTAAAATTTAGAATGTTTATCATTCAAATTCAAAATAATAATCATAGAGCTATTCATCTTATACTGGATGTCTAGATTGAAACCAATTAAGAACAATATCTTTTAACCTCCCCCCCCCACCCCGCCAAAACAACAACAACAAAAACAACAGTGTTTAGAAGTAGGTTTTATTATTAAAACAGGAATTATTTATAATAGCCTTCAGGGTATTACAAAACAAAATATTTTGATTTCATAAAAGAACTATTAGGATATATAAGTACTTACTTATGGAATGTGCAGTGTCTGCAGAACTGTGAAGCCATATGGCTAAAATAGTAGAATCTTGGTTCCACATAAGTGATTTAACCTTTTTTTTAAAAAAAAATTAAATGATCACAAAAGAGCAAGTATTAAGAACTTCTGACTGATACAATAAAATTATTATTTTATTTAAATGCAAGTGAAAAGGAAGACTTGAGCTGGTGGTTTTCAAGCTAGAAGTCAATAATATTAGAATAAAGCCTTAAATTTATTTTAACTCTTAATAAATATTTTACATAGGATACTTTATGAAGAAAAATGTATGTCTTATAAGATGTTAGAATTTATTAGGCATAACCTACTGAGTTTAGAAAAATTAAATTTACAGTAAAATTCATGTTTATGTAATAGTCAGACGATACATTGGTAAAATTGTATTTTTAATTAGGAATAATGTACTGCATCTTAATCATAAGACTATTACTTGACAAAACTTAGAACTTTGAGTAGCTGATCATTGTATTCATTACATTCAAGCTATTGCCAATAGCTTCAGTTGGCTTAACAGTTAAAATAGATTGATTTATATCCTCCTATCATTTGTTTTGCTTGTAAGGCATCAGAAGTGATGAGCCTCAAGATCTAATCACAAAACTGTTACTGCAAGAAAATATTTTGAGTAAAGAAAAGCAATGGCATATTAGAAAATTCCTCCTACCACTGTGCTTTGACCTGCAAGAACTGGGATGTTAAACTCCCCATGACGTAATCCATTTTTCTCAAAGAATACAACTTCATTCCCACTAGTTTTCTCTTTTCTTTGCACAGAGGCAATCAGAGAACCGGACGGTCTGCAAAGCACAAAATACAATGTGAATAAGTATAAACTTAATTAATTAATTTAATGACAATTTTATAATCTTATGTAGCGAAAAACCCTTAATGGATGTTGAAAAACTTATGCATCAAAGTTCTATAGGCATTGCTGCATTGCTAAACTTACTTCCAAAAAAGTGAACTCTCTAAACAATTAACTGGTTCTGACCGGACCTGGAACACACATTCTCTAGACCATATGTACAAGAACCGGCCACCTAAAGAAGAAATTTTAACAACATTTATTAATTAAGTAAGTTTTCTTGTCTGTATATAAATATAGTAAAAGTGTAGAGAAAAAAAAAACATCTCAAAGTACAACTTACGTGTGAGAGGATCTATTGTAGAAATAACAAAAAATTGTCCATCTCCACGCCAAGAAATGAGAGGCTCTCCACTGTCATTTTCTGTAACTGGCTGAACTTTCTGGATAAATCAGCCAACAATAAGTCAGGTGACATGAAAATTACATAACTTAATAAATTTAAATAATACAATTGAAAATGAAGAGAACTTGAAATATCTTCCAGTATGTATTTCTCCCTTGATAATGTAGGGGTAAGCAAAAATATTTATAACTAAATATTTAATAAACAAGTAATCAAACTTAGTCCAATGAAATATAGCTAATTATATGAAGTCAAAGGCTTTTCTCTAGTATAAAGTGACTGTTTGTAATGTACTTACTACTTCTTCCTTCTTTGCTGCTGTTTTTCCGGCTGAGCCATGGAACTGTGTTTCTTTCTTTCCCCAACCAACAGCAACTTGGCTTTCTAAGAGAAAATAAATTGAATTGTTTTAATTTGATTATTTTAATCTTGGAAGGAGCTTGCTTCAAAACTTTTTCTAGTAATATACTTAACAAAAAAAAAAGTACAATTTAGCCCAGAAAGTGGCGCCCACTAAAAGTTAACATTTTTGGTGAGATTATTTGCATTAAGTTTTATAATATCTTTCATTATTAGATCTAGTCTATTCTTATTTCATGATGAGATGGGCTCTCAGTAGATGCTTCTGCTATAAACAATGACATTATGTAAGCAACAATGACACAAAATTTTGATCAATTATGACTCAATATGTGATTTTGCTTTAAAGGAATTAAGATGGAGCTAAAAACATGAAATAGGAAGTATTTTAATGTAACTGTGTTGCCACAGCTAATATAAATACCATGTGTGTATGCATGCTTCTCTGTGTATAATTATGTAGAGAACCAAAGGATGGCTTACCTTCTCCTTCATGCTCTGGGAACATGGGAACCTCCATGAGGACATCAAACTCTCTTGAGATCAAAAGCAATTTATTTTCTCCTGATAAATTTAAAACAGTGACACATTTAAATAAATAATATTTAAAAAATTATTTATAATTAAGGGTGTTAAGGCTGCTCATTCTTGAGGACCGGTTAACCCTTGGTTCCTATATTTACTATGTTTTGTAAACAAACAAGACAATGGATCTAATTTTTTATCATCACCGCCTATTAGCACTCAGCTCTCATGCACTATGCTCCTTTTCCAACGCAAACGAAATAAATTTTTAGAAAAACATAATATTTGATATCAAATTTAGTAATTTTAAATCTACAACCTATGGCGTCCACGTACTTGGCTGATAACTGTATTTTTATATTATTTATAGTTTATAGACCGGAGCTATGGTAATCTTCCGTAACACAAAAACTGCAGGACATAAGCCATATACTGACTAAATGAAGTTACTGTTAACCGGTCCTTTTCTGAGGACCGATTGACCGTTAAAAACCTTAATAATAATTAACCTTGAAGGGCAAATATTGTGTCAATTCTTAATTTCAGCTAGGTTTTAAATTGAAATTTTATAGAATTTTATAGGAGTAAAGATGACTTACCTGTAGTGATGGCGATTAGTTCAAGATCGGGACTCCAGCCCACAGCTGAAATGCCTGAATCAACATCAGCAATACACTCAAGCTGAAAACAAAGTAAACCAAAACTTAAACTATTTTCAATAAAATCACAGATACTCTGAATAATCGTTTAAATCTTCTACATAAAGATTACTCCAGAAGCTTTCTTGGGATCTAAACTGACATCATCACCGACACCATCACTCTTTTTAATAGCCTTTATTCCCTCAAAAATGAAAACAGGTAAAATTTACATTATTAAAAAAAAAAATTATTCCTAATATTATTTTAGTCTCCATAATTCTAATGCTAACTAAATAAGCTATTAGTAAATGACATATCAATACATGTACAAGCATTCTAAATGTTAGTTTAAAGTATACAAGATTACCTCTTCTACATTATTAAGGTTCCAAAGACATAACCGTCCATCAGATGTTGATATGAACACCAATTGCTGATCACAAAGATATTGCAAGCCAACAGGGGAACAGGGCTCATCATCCCAGAAACTTTTTGAGGCAATTACCTTTCCAAAAAAATGAGACTTTATTACTTATTTGCTTGATGCAATTATCTAAAATATCTAGAAACTGTAACATATTAATATCATTTTCATGACATCGTAAGTCTCAAATATTATAGTTTTTTCACCCTTATGAATGATCCTGTTTTATTGTATTATATAAAAAGAAGGTAAACATGTTTTTTTCAACAAATTCTTAGCTTTTAAAATTGCTTACTTTGTCTTGAGCATTAAATGCTATAATCTCTGATGAAGTAGCAACATATGCAATATTTTGTTCAGGGTCCAGAGAAAACAAGATGGCATCTCCTATTTTAGGAATATCATTGATGACTCTACTGTCTATAAGCTGCAGGTTCCTCATGTTTAGTCAATCTAACCCTGTTACTCTAATAGTATTTCAGTATTTGTTATAGAGCTATAAATATTTTAAAAACAGAACATTTCCTGTAATTGTAAGTAACTGCTCACAACTCAACGCTAGCTCTGTGAAATATAAATAATAATAAAAGATTATCATTGAATTTGAGCTTTAAAAACAAAAAAAAACCTTTGATTATAAGTAATAACAGGCTGCCGCTAGGCAAATAGGCCTACAGCTACATATAAATTTTTACCAATAATTAGAGTAAAAGACACTTTATGAGGACTATTTAATAAAACTCTGCTTAGCCCATTTTCATAGGCAGTTTTGAGCCAGTGACTATTGAATACTTATATTTATAAAATGATTCTTATAAAACTTGACTAATAAATGAGACTACTTGTACTTTTAAAGACTTCTAAACTATTATTATTGTTGGACTGTTTGTTTTAGTATGAAGAAAGCCATGCTTACATCTAGGTCAAGACAAGTGATAAATGTTTTCCTTTGATTGTGAGTACAGCACTTTAACTAAGATTTGCCTATAGCCCATTCCCTATTTCCTTCATATTGATTCATGATTCATATCCATAAATTAAGAATTCATGTACAGAAATGTGCTTTGTGACATGATGTGTTTGCTAAATTTCTGAGTACAATTGCCCTATAATGCTTATAATTTAAGGCAAGGACCTCAACTTATTATACAGACATAATAATTGTGTCCTGAAGCAGAGAGGAAAAGAAAAAGTAAAAGTTAAACAATAATTTAACTCTATTTCATGACACAAGCAAGTATTATGTGAAATAAGTTGAGGTCTTTAGCATTATACTTATTGATAAACATAAATAACAGTAATAGTTCCGAATATTAAATTCCATGACTATGAATGACTACCAAAATAAATAACCGGTAATCCTGCAGTTTCTACACTTATATTATTTCACAGCAAAATTTTATTTTCTCGTGAGTTGTGAGAACTTACGTTTTTAATTTATTAAATGGATTATTATGTAATTATATGTTGTATTTTAGCTATTACAGGGCTAATTTGTAAGTCTTATTAATTTCTAAGGCAATTTTTCAATAAATAAATATAATAGTCGAACTTGACGCAACCATTTTATTTATTTATTACCCTACTTGCTGGGTAGTCACAGTAAGAGTAAGATTAAGATGCAAAATGAATTGTTCTCACTGAGGAACAGAAAAAATAAGAATCAAACATCAAGTAACGAAATAAAAAATGAAATTTCTTTAAAATATTAAAGACTAATAACATTAAAATAGATGAATAATACCTTTCAAGAATATCTTCAGTCAGTAAATTTATTTTAGCATGGTAAAAATTAAATAGTCTAAAAAAATGCCTAAAAAATTAATAAGACTTACACTTATTAAGTTCGGACTTACAAGACGTAAATTAGCGCTCCAATAGCTAAAATACAATAACATATATCATATTAAAAAAATAATAATCATTTAAAATGGATTTATCATTTAATAAATTAAAAACTAAAAATGTAAATTCTCACATGACAATTTAATTTTGATGTGAAATAATATACGTGCAGAAACTGCAGGATTACCTAAATAGCCATTTTACAATTTCAATTGCAATAATCGAAATAGTATTTATTATTATTTAATATGAATAATATTATTAATAATATGAGTATGAGTTTGCCCGACAGCCGACATTCAAATTTTAAATTTACGGTATACAATACACTAATACACTTTTGACTTTTCTTGCACATTTGACTTGTCATTCAATGTAACTATAACATTTGTCAATTTTGTCAGACTCAGGTAGCCGAGCATGAGTAGTAGTAGTAGTAGTAGTTGACTAAATAGACGTAGGTGGACGTAGTCGTAGGCCTAGGCCTAGCTAGACGTATGACGTAGAAATTGTTCCACATTTAAAATAAAATTTTTAAAAAGATTCTTAGTCATTAATGTTAAGGCGTAAGGCAATTTCTTAATTCAGCGCGTAAGTTAAAAAGATAAAGCTAAGAAATTAACTAATGACTAGAATAAACAGAACATACTAAATACTAAATTTTAAGTCTGAACAATGTAAATTTATTTATGGTTACTGCAACACATTTTATGGTCACACTAATTGTCGAGCTTGTAAGATACACATCCCAATAAATCAAAAGCGTTTAGTTAATTTCTTCGGGATTAATTTTAATTGATTAATCAAGATATTTTCAAAAGTATTATCATTTGTCTAAATGATAAGAAAATTTAATGATTAATCAATAGTAATACCTTTATTTCTAGCCTTAGTGGTTAAGCATAAAAATAAAGCAAGGAATTAATTATATATTTACTAAGATCATAGTAAATTTTCATAGTAACTTCTTGATTCTTAGTAAGTTGGGGATTACAACTCAACTAACTCAAGCGATTTCATGTAATAATTTGGGCTGCGGAAATTATCGATTAAATTCTTGATTAATCGGTAAAAATGTTTATCGATTAAAATAATTTTAATCGATAAAATAGCGATTAAAATTAAGGGAAATTGTGTAAATAACGTAATTAATTTATTAATAAAAATTAATTATTAATTAATAATTAACAACAATGTATCGATAATTTTTATTAAAGCTAAAAATAAGATGTAAGACGTCATTAAACTGAAAATTTAAAATGAAGTAACAAAAACAAGCAATTTACATTTTTTGATTTAAATATAAGTAGTTCAATGTAAAGTCAATGAATTTAAATTTTGTTATTAATAATAATTATGTAAAAACAATGTTTAACTTTTTATATTAATTTCCTTATAAAAACAGCTTTTTTAAAGTTAACACTTTAAAAATCTTTTTTTTTTTTTCAATGGAGACGTGTGTACGTAAAAAAAGAAGAAAACTATTATTAATTATTAAGTATTAATTATTTATTAATTAATCGAAAGAAATTTTTAAAACATGTTTTTAAAAATTTTAATCCATATTTTATCTATTAAAAATATAATTTTAGTCGATAAAACATTTTACCGATTAATCGAGAACTTATTCGTTAATTTCTGCAGCCCTAAAATTAATCATTATCTTTGCGTTTTCATTGAACTTCCTTTTTTTCGAAAATGGTTGCAATGCATGAACGGTTACGTGAGGTTTAAATAAAATATCGTAATCAAAACATTTAATGGTAAACTGTAAATGGATGCAAGATAATATTGAACACAAGCACTGCTATTCTTATATGAAGGGATGGAAAACTCGCCAATCCTCCGAATCCCGGTCCCAAATTATTTTCAGCTAATAAGAGGACGTGAAGTACATCAAAATATATTATACATTGATATAACATTTAACAAGTGTTATTTATTGTCCGATAACCAGTAATAAAACACTAAATATTGTAATTGTCACACAGCATTTGAAAATAGCTGCCGAAGACGGAGTTAATTCAAATCCGGCCAGTTGCGCAGGTAAAACAATAGGAGTAGTGTTTACCAGAGACCAGAGCGGCTGGTCTAAATGCCATAATTATTTTTTACAAAATTATATGATGAAAATACGCTGATTTACAAAATGGTTTCATTTATTATTTAATTGTTTATAACCGAAACGTTTCGATAAATAACTTAATATATCTATGAGATAACATAAATAATTTGGGACCGGAATTCGGAGCATTGCCGAAAACTCTTATGCCATGTTCTGCAATGACCAGTCTCACCAGTATTTACCGAAGTACTAGTCGGTTTGAACAAACTAATTTCAATTTTACACAGAAATAAGCCTTTAAAAATTTGTAATATGTAGCCTATGTAATTATAATTTATCTTAAGGGCCGTCCATAAATGACGTCATGAGATTTCGACTGATTTTTTAAACTCCCCCTCCTTCTCGTCCCACTTCGTCGCACAAAAACTTAACATCACCCCCCCCCTTTTTTTTTCTTTCTTTTCTTCCAAAATGACGTCACAAAGCTGTGACTATCCCGCTAAAATTGGTATTTCCTATTTGAAAATGAGCATGTTTCAAACCACTCAACTCACAAAATAAATTCAAAATATTTGATTCATGGAAAAGAACTAACCCAAACAAAAGATGCAAAATATTTTGGAGTCATAATAAATTAGAAACTATCATGGAATCCCCATGTCAATGAAGGTATTAAAAGGTCAAACAAAACCTTAGGCTTTATTAAAAAAAAAAAGGGGGAACTTTTACAAATGTAATAAAGATATAAAACTACTTTGTTGCCTCTCATTTGTGAGACCGATACTATATCTTCTGTATGGGACACATCCACCAAAGAAAACATTGATAAACTAGAACAAATTCAAAAAGTGCTGCAAGATTCATTACTGGAGAATATTCAAAACTGACAAGAGTAACATCATTAGTTAAATCATTAAACCTTGAAACACTAGAAAGTAGAAGAACCAAGAGTAAATTAGTAATTATGCATAAAGCAATTAATTCTAATTTAGAAATAAAATACAGAGAAAACTTAATACACCCTCAGATAGACATAAAGGTAAAAACACCTTTCTTATTCCATATGCAAGAACAGACACATACAAGTTTTCTTTCTTCCCGTCCGGAGTTCGGGCGTGGAATTGGTTGCCTGAGGAAACCAGGAAAACCAACAATTTATCAACATTTAAAACCCTGATAAGTGTGCAGGACTAGACACAAACAATAGATAAACGTAGGACGCAATAATCTTCTGTATAGATGGAGCGTCTTTAACAGATAAAATACGACTGTTATTTTAGTATGTATTTAGTGTAAGGCTGCACTCTAATATCATAACACGCGTGAATCCATGTAAAACGTCATTACGTAAGTAAGAAGAACTCGAATATTTCAGTGGAACTTGGATTTAAAGTAGCGTGTTTTGACCTGACGTCACAATTGTAAACTCCCCCCTCCCCCTCGTCACACATCGTCACAAATGTGGGCTCCCCCTCCCCTAGCTGCGTGATGTAATTATGGATTGCCCCTTATATGTAACAGCCGATCATTGTGTCATATGCTATACATAGTTTATGTAGCCTACACTTTTACATTTTTATGATCATTGAGCATACGAAAGTATTTGGTCAATTTAGTTATAATTTTAAAAATATCGTGTCGATAGTTTTGTACTTCCAAAGAATGCATCACCTCGTAACCATAATAATTATTTATTTCTGTAACCAAAGGTTGGGGCAGGTACGGGCCACAAGAGGCCTGCCACAGAGTTTTTGTTGTGGCCAAGACACTTAAAAAATCCACCCTTGAAATGTGTTAGGCTGCACTTGTCTCATTAAACTGTTTATATAATTAAATTTGCTAACAGCTAGAAATCTATAGAAATCTTGATAATATGACAAAAGCATAATAAATAAATTGCTTAACTTTTAATTAGTGACTTTTATGTTACACGGTGCGGCCCTCCGCTAAAATGTCCCCCGAGCTGTAACAATTGCCCACCCCTGCTGTTACAGTGTAACCAACAGACCTTAATAATTTAAAATTTATAGATGTTTCAATTTTGAATTTTCAATATTTGAAAATGCTATAGTTTTGAATTTAAGGAGAAATCGTAATAACTATTATTACATGTCCATAATATACATAGAATAGACTAGTCAAAATCATATTGTTTGTATCAGAACTTGATTAATAATAAATTCCATAATAAATGATACTAACATAAACGAAGAGTGTTTCTTACCTTTAAAGTTATTCTATAGTCATAAATGCCATTTTTTACGAGACGAAATTAAAATATGCTCAGTGGCGAAAGTGAGGCAGTGTGGATGGGCGATACACTCTGGGCGGCAATTTTTATACCGAGGGGCGTCATTTTCGTTCAACTACGAAGTTTTTAAAAAATGTGGGTGGCTAATTTGCCCCCCCCCCCAAAAAAAAAATAAATAAATAAATAAATAAATAATTAAATTAAATATTTCTACTTTTTAGAAAGTCAATTAACATATTATCGACTATGATTCATTGAAGACTATTAAAATTTTGACCTTCATACATTAAAATGTATTATATTTCTAAAAATCCCAGCTTGATTTCATGTCTTCACCCATCACGTCTCTCTCTCTCTCTCTCTCTCTCTCTCTCTCCCTCTTTGTGTGTATGTGAGTGTGATTTTGAGTGTTTATCTCTCTGGTTTTTGGGTCCGTGGTCAGATAACCGAGTTTTTAAGAATATGCCAACTATTCGAGTATTCCAGAAATGCAATGCTTTCTCTATAGTCTATAGCTTTGGGAGTGAGGGAGTTGTTTTCCATTTTTAAATTAAAATTCAAAAAAAGTTTTGGTGTCTTTTAAAAACTAACACTAGCTGCTTATAGTAGACTATCAAAAGTACGGAAGACATAACTGTATGTATAAATAACAAAAATAAGATCGTTTCTACATTTGAATAGACATCACAAACTAATGCATTCCTTTTAAATTGGTTATTACTTGACTCTCTAAATTTACCCCCTCACCCCCATATTCATCATAATCTTTCCCAACGTATACATATTATACGGAAATGAAAAATATCTACGACTTTTCACGCCCGCCATCAATGTGCGTGTTAGTGTGAATTAAGTGTAACTGCTTGAATAGACACAAGTAGTTAAAATTATTTGCGCTAATATAATTTTTTCTTCAGCGTAACCAAATAATTAATGTGTTATACATTTGTTGTCCCTGTTATTGATGTTTCGCAAGCCTGCCGCTGAGTAAATGGGTCGAACACCCAATTATGCAATGTCAAACACAATACATTGATACACTACCCCGACCTTGGATAGTATAGCACTCGTCTGTTTGACCCCAACACCTCCCTTTCCTTATTTCAAAACATCGGCGACCTTATCTCTCTCTATGGTCGTCCAGTTGTCATTCTTAAGATAACAAAGACCCACCCAACCTTTTCGGTACTTCCGTATTCCGTCTGGCCCACCGCAGGGGCGTTATTCTACAAACAACTATCAGTAACTTGTTTTACGTATCGGGCCAGAGATTGAACAAATTCGTTTGAATATATTACAAGATTAATTTAGAAACACACATGTGTACCAGGACTTTACCCGTCTCAGCTTTAAGCTATAGGCTACCCTCGAAGCCTCATTCATTTGAAAATACAGACGCTCCTTCTATGCAGAAGTAGAGATTCTGGGGCAAAAGAGCGCAATAGTTTCTATTGCTAACACACGTGCACACACACACATATAGACACACTCGCAAATTTTTACATCAAGACAGTAAAGAGAGAAACCAACTCTTTGAGTTTTAAGTTGATCTAAGCCACTAAACTCTGATCGCACATATTCTTCCTCAACAAACTAAGTGTTTTTTTTTTTTTTTTTTTTTTAATTGATACACGTAGAACTTGGGTGCTTATTTTTTTAGAGTGCCCCAACGAACTGGTCTTCTAATACGGAACAGTCGGGACTCTTTCACCAAAAGCGCTTGGAAACCGCTGATGTACATCATGTACCAAAATGGGTTATTATATTATCTCTGTCGTGTACGACAAGTCTGATGCTGATTGACTCGTCAAACACGTTAGATATTAGTTGTGAAAAATTGGTTGAATCTCTAACTCAGGCGATGTGTGTGATTGCCTTGCATTATAGAGAGATAGTTCCACAGGACTTCTGAGGTGGCTACTTTTGTAAATATATTTTTTTGTATCATTCAAACTTGCTCAAAGCACAATTAAATTTAACAATTGATAATTTAGTGAACATTCCCTAAGTAGTAAGGGATGCAGGAAACGATTATCAAATGAGGGGCAGC
>MUZC01001734.1:32788-45600 GCA_002072015.1 Radix auricularia | reverse complement strand
CACACACACACACACACACACACACACACACATACAGACATTCTTTGATTTATATATATATATAAAGCCGTATCTTTAAATTGAAAAATAAAGGATGTTTCAAATATCTTTTTTGACATTTAAATATGTATTTATTGCAAGTGTCCAATCTATTTAATATTGTAATAGGGATGTATCGGATTCCATTTTTTATCCGGCCGGATCCGGATAGATTTATGAAGTGAAATTCTGCCGGAACCGATACCGGAGCCACATTTGTAAAACAAATTCAGATTCCGAATTTACAGGAGCGAAAATCAGATGTATCCCTAATCATAACTAGGGCTGTCAATAATGTTGAAAAGAGCTGCACGCGTATTTGTCCAAAACGCCTCATAATATTCGCGGTCGTGACGGCTATCCATCCATGCACCTCATTTCACGCAGTAGCTAACAGCATACTTCCGAATACATACTAAAATTGTGCTCTACAAACTTTTATTCTTGCTGTAAATGGATTCGCCATACTCATAAACTAAAACTACATTAAGCTGAACATTCAAAGAAATGCAATCAACAACGTACAGTCAGATCACAGGGTCCAGTTCTTGAATATTACTGTTCGCTAGTCACTAGGTGGTGGTCAATGATCCCTCTAAGGTTCGTTGTTTCGTGTGCAAATTAAAAAAAAAGTCGTGAGAAACATTGCACATGATCTATTTTTTTTTTGCAATACTACAAAACTTTCTGCGCGGCTATTATAAACTGCTGTGTGGCGTCGGACAGATTAATGCATGACCACGCAACCATGCACCTTATAGGAAACATTGTAGTAACTTTTTTATTGATTAACTTTACATACTGACAACTTTGTCAATTTTATTAAAATCAGTTTTTCTTTTAGGCCTACACAAGAAACACAAGGGAATGGGCGCGAGTTTGTTAAATTATTTCAGCAAGGCGCGTTTACACCTAAAACAGTTATTATAACACCAACCATTTACAAACCAAAGTTTGGAAAATTTAAAGCAAGCCGAAAATATTAATTTAAAAAAATGCATATATTTTGTTATGACTGTAAATATCTTTGAACAACTAGAATATACTTTTAAAAACATTTCGATTCGGTACTTTTGGGGCAGCCCATAAAGTACGTCACGTTCCAGAGGGGGGGGAGAGGGTGTAAGAAAGTATGACAGTTTGTGAGAGGGGTGTCCGCCATGTGTGACGTCAAGGTGTTTTATGTTAAATTTTAATTATTTTGTTAATAAAAATATATTTTTGTACGAAAGTGTGACGTACTTTAGGGGGGTTTCCGAGATTTGTGACAGTTTGTGACAGGGGGAGGGTGGAGTTAAAAATATTCAAAAATAGCGTGAAGACAGTGTATACACAGGGGCGAATAAAGACTGAGTGGGGCACTTGGCTGCAAATCAAATTAGGGCCGGTTCACCAGCGTCCATTTAAATAAAATGATTGCTAGCAGCTAATGCAAGACTGTAACTTGTAAGGCAGAGTGTTAAAGGAAAAAAAAAATACAGGCTTAAAAATGTATAGACTCTTTAAAATACCATAACACCTACAGTTATTATAAATGTGTGCTTTATATTCATGCATGTTCATTTAAAGAGTGCATACATTTTTGGGACACCCCGTGGAAGTCAATTTAATTAATATTAAATTACATAAATCACGAATTCAATCAAATATTTATAATTATTTATTTCAGCATAGAACTTTCGTTATGAACTTTTCTCATGTTGAATTTATCAATCATATTAGTTAGCTAATGAGCTTAAAAGTTCCTTTTCAATGCTTATTAGAGAGAGCATATTCAGTCTTTGTTGTCCCATACAATTCTAATTTTATTTGTTTATTCTTTTTAACTTTGAAAACGGTGGCTTTCTGCTACAGTTTAATGTCATCACTGAGAGATAGATGCGAAGTGTCAAGTTTACATTTGAAAAAGACTGAAAACTTTGCTCATTAAAAAAAAACGCAACATTTTTACTTTTGTGCATGTGTTTTAAGTTTCGCATTGTCCTAGTTCCTGTTCCTGACACTGAGCCTGGGACTTGACGGTAACATTTTTCAAGAGTTCTGAAAATTTGCTAAATTCTGAACAAAAGCGGTCTTTGTTGAGTCCCTCAATAATAGATTGAGAAGCTTATACATTTTAGAACCGTTGGGGATATGTGTTAGACCCAACCAACGTATTTCTAATTCTGTTAGGGACACTAGCTAACTTTGGAGGGACAAAAAGTTAAGTTGGAAACGCTGGTGAAAGGTCGCCTAAAGTTTATCAGGACGAAATGTGATACTTAAGCTAGACATTTTTGTAGGGATGCTACATTGTATTTGCTCAGATAAAGTCTGATAATCGATGTTGCAGGGGTCACCAAAAAGTTACTGGGACTTAGGGTCTGACCAACCAGAAGAAAGTTGGCACAGGTACCACCCAGAACAATTAAGATTCGTTTCCAATAGAATTTGTAGAAATGTAGGACAGACGCCGTCATGGCATGGCCAGATGTCCTTATATACTGGACCCAAAGCTTTAGGCGTTCTCTCGCTCTAAGAAGAACACAGATCACCCTTAGACCTAAGGTGATAAGACTGTGAGGAGTTGTGAGCCTAGCTGAGAAGTCTGTTTTCAGGTTTGAGTAGTTAGAATTAGAATAGTTCAAATGTATTGAATATATGTTGGGGTTAAATTCTTATAAGTCTAATATATATATATATATATATTGATGTATTGATAGTTATTTAAGGCTTGTTCGATATTATTGTTTTCAGCTAGTACTAGTAGGTTAGATCAAGAAACTACTAAGTAACATAGTAGAGGAGCAGACCAAGCAGAAGACGTCTGGTGTTGAGAGGGGCAGTGGCTATGGAGACGCTAGCGTCTTAATAGCCCACAGGCTATTGAGACGCAAACAAAATAAGGCAATGAAAATTAAGTAGTCATCCTTGACTGACATCACGCGCCAAGTGGGGTAAGGGAGGGGGTCATGCATTTGCGACGGTTTGTGAGAGAGTGTTAAATATGATGTCACATGTAAATGAGCAACTTTAAATAAAACTTCTACAAAAATGTTCGATAACTTGCTATTTCTTTAAAAAACAAATTACACAAACTATTTGTGTAAGAAGATAATAAATTTTAGCTTTATTTATGAACTAATAGTAATACTAATAACAGTGGACCTTTTGGCTAATGCCTTCATCAGTACAATAACATAAATAATTACTTAAACAAATATAAAAACATATTATATGATAAAAAATAAAAAGAAAGGAAAAACAAAAACAAAGAAGGACACAGAATATAGGAAAAAGGAGGAAGTTAAAGTATCTAAAGTAACAGTGAAAGCCACAACGGGAAAACGATTTTGCGTATGGATGCTTACGGAGGAAGGGGCAGTGGCGTAGCGAGGGGGGCAGGGGGGCAAATGTCCCCGGGCGCCACGTTAGGGGGCGCCAAAATGAGTATTAAAACTCATTATTTAATTTAATTTTTATGGAAACTAATGTATCCCAAATACGTTTGCAAGATTGAATATTGGAGCTCCGAAAATAACTTTATTACAAAACAGTTGGTAAACATGATTTTGGCGCCCCCATCCATTGAGCGTTAAGGGGCGCCATTCTACTCATAAATAAATGACACATCCTAATGTAGGATTGGTGATGTGGTTTTTTTTAATTAAAAAAACTGTGAGTTGATGGGAGTGAGCAGTAAGAGTCCAATGCGATTCTTTTAATAGAGCTACCAGAGACGACACTAAAAGCAACCAAAATTACCAAGACAAGAAAAAGGAGTGGCTTAAAACAGTGGCCTACCCTGTGGTCCACGGACCACTAGTGGTCCACGAAGATTTGCCAGGTGTTCCGTGAGCAAAGCATGAAATTTACGCACTGTAGGATTCATCGAGAAAGACTAGCAAGTAAAAGAATTAACGCAGACTTAAATATATTTCTGATCTGGCCATAATGGTTTTTAATTTTATCAAGCTCGTCAATTAAGTTCTCGTCTCTTTGATTTTTTATGCTCGAATATGAATCTTGAACATTAACAGTTACTAATGTATACTGAAGTTCACTGGTTATCAGACTGAATTACGTGATGACGTAAGAGAGTTTCATGTAGAAATAACTCAAAGCTTGTTTATCATTTGAACCATGGCTAATGGGTTGCTGTTCTGGCTTACTTGGCTGAAATTTTTGAAAAACTCAATAAACTTAATTCAACTCGGCAAGGAAAGCAGATACATTATATAACTCTCAGTGACAAAAAGTCTGCTTTTACGAAAAAGCTTGATCTTTAAAAAAGAAGATTATTTCAAGGTAACTTTGAGATGTTTGATAAATTGTACGAAATCACCGAAAAACCAGAAAATGCAGAAATAAATAAATAAGCCACTGTTGATTAATTTGATTTCTTGTCATATTCAATAAATGCGGGGCCAGTTTTATTTCTTCTATCTTGATATTTATCGTGGGCTTCCAGTCCTAATCTCGAACACAATGAAGATGAATTTACCAACATCGTAATTAAACCAATTAATTGAACTGACCAGTGATAACAATTTGAATATGTTGCATGAGAAAGTTGGTTTAATGAGATTTGGAGTACTCCGAACTGTCTCAGAAAGCTTTTAAAATTCTTTTACCCTTTGCAACTTTGTGAAAGGGATTTGTCTTCAGTGCTTACAATAAAAACGAAACATCGTTCGTACTAAATAAACTAATATAGCAGTCTTTTAAATAAAAGCTACTGTTTATGACTTAAAGTTTTTTTTATAGATTGAAAGTAGACTTAAATAAGAAGACTTTGAGAATAATATAAATGACATTTGTTCGTTACAAAAGAAAGAGTATTGTTTAAGGAGCACGCAAATCGTAGCATAGCCTATTTTATAGTTTTACTAACTAACATGTTTTGTTTACTACTTATAGCTATCTATATACACAGCATAAATATATCTAACTTTTCAGCACGGCAGTAGCACAATTTTTAGTAGTGGCCCGTAGCTACTCAGACACATATTTTTCAAGTGGTCCTGGAATTTCAAAAAGTTGAGAACCACTGGCTAACAGAATGGTTAAATTCGCGTCCCACTGCTGCATGCTGTGACTCTTTAAAAAGATACATCTTACTTCCCCAATCCTCATGTGGAGGGAGTAAAGTGGGAGAGGGGAAGGAAGGTCTCTCCTCTCACGGGCTTGTATCGGTTTGTCAAAGGAAGTTGGATTCCTGTCATATGAAACATCAGACACCGCCTTTCTTTCCTGGCCATCTGTGATAAAACTTGTTGCTCAGTAGGATCAACTGTTAGAAAAAAAAAACACCAACAAAATGCCCGAGAAAATCTAGGTTCAGTATCTTATTGATTACCGGAAATCCAAAATGAATTTATCCAGCTACTTACATCGACTGTAAGGAATCAGCTGTTGAGTGAAATCAGAAAACACAAGTACTACGGTATCTTACTTGACTCCAATCGATCTAGGACACCATAAAAGCTTTCTCAAGTCATCAGATTTGTGGATGTGGAATTACAAATTAAAAAGTAACCATCAAAGAATCATTTTTAGATTTTGCACATATACATTCCAAAGACGCAACAAGCCTTGAAATAGTTATCGTAGAGAAACTGGAATCTAATAGCATACCACTATCCGACTGTCAGTCACGATGTTATGACAATGCTTCTACAATGACCTGGAATGTATCCGGCCTTCAACGGCGAAAATGTGCTAGAAATCACAAAGCATTGTTCATCAACTGTGGCAACCACAGCTTATACTTGGCAAGAGTACACTCAACTAAACATGATCCAGTTGTTATCACGTTTTTTGGAACAGTTGAAAGTATAAATTTATGTTTTCTCCCTATCAACAACTCGTTTGGGAAAAATTAAAAAAGAGTTGGGCCAATCACAATGAAGAGGGAGTCTGAAATACGTTGTAGTGCACGATCAGAAGCTGTTATAGCAATTTATGAAGGACTAGATGACATCGCAGGGCTGTTGTAGATATTATCAGAACATACAAATATGACGCCTGACACCAGAAGTGATTCAGAAGCTTTGCTGGTAGGTATATAAAACTTTAACTTCCTAGATTTTAAACATTTCTGGAACATCATACTTGATAAAATTGATAGTGTCCAGAAACGGTTCCAGAATCCTACTGTGAGTTTCAATGAAGCTTAATCTGATCTTGAATCGCTTGAGCAAGAAATTGTCAACATTCGTGTTAATTTGAGCCATGTTGCGGTAGACAATGGGAAAGAAGATGCACAACTTGGAGAATCGAGTTTGACAGAAGATTAGACGACATCGGAGGATGCCTTCGAGAATTAAAAAGAGATGCAGAAATTTCTCTATAAGAATAAATTGCACCTGCTGTGAACAGCGAAATTGATCAACTCCAAAAGGAGATATCAATACGGATTTTACGTCTTAAACAATCTAAACAACAAATTTAGATTTTTACTAGACGTCAAATCTCTTCTTGCTGAAACAAAAGTCGATACGCTTCATTAAAATTGCTTAGATTTTGCTAATTTCTACGAATTGTGTACATAAATCAAAGACTAAAAAATGATGCTCAGTACCCGGACTGAAGTTCTACCGGAAACTACTTTGGATCTTCTTGATTTTATTGTTTCACATAAAGATGTCGTATTTTCAAATCTGCGCATTTCACTTCAAATACTTCTAAAATTGCTGTTTCAACTAAAAGCTGTGAGCGGTCCTTCAGCAAACTAAACCTTATTTTGTCTTAATTACGTTCTTCAATGGATCAAGATCGTCTGGATGATCTTGCACTCCTTAGCATCGAAAGAGAACACTTGAGAATATCAATTTTAACAGTGAGATTGACGACATTCAAATCAAGGAGGATCAATTTATTTTAGATTATGTCTATTCGAGTCATGTATAATTAGTAGAGTTTTTTTTTCAAATAAATTGTTTATAATCGTATAGAGAATTATTAGTCTGTATTGTATTTCATTAAAATATCATTTGCTTCAAAAAATGAACCATATAAATTAATATAAACCGTAAAATTTCAATTTTTTCTTGGGGGCTCACTGAGCCCCCAGAATTTTTCGGTCCGTCAAGGGGCGCAGAATTTGTGTCATGCCCCCGGGCGCACATGACCCTAGCTACGCCACTGGGAAGGGGGGTCTCTACTGAATGGGTTCTTACGCACAAGAAATATAATTTGCATAATACTAAGCCTACCGCGCAGACTCTAACGGCATTTGTAACTAACTGACTGAGTCAAGACTGATATGCAATGATGTTTTATAAATTATATTTTAATGAAACGAAATTCTGAACTTTTTAATTCAGACCTAACGTTCACACATTGCTAAAATATCTTCGTCTGATTTATGTCCATTTCTTGAAATTAGTAGATGTTTCTCTTTCAGCCGTTAAGTTATATAAACATAACGGGATGGCGATTTCACTGCTTATATCTATATCTTTTTTTTTAAAAAAAAATATATAAAAATCACCACGTTTAAATTAACATTTGTGTCATAGAAATATGTAATATGTATTTAGTTCAAGTCTTCACTCTAAGTCTAATATCGTTAACACGCGTGAAGCCATTGAAAATGTAACTAAATAAATTATGAGCAATCAAGTGGAACTTTTATTTCAAGTTCAAGTAGCACATTTTGATTTCTTAAACGTCGCCCCACCCCCTTGTCTTACATCCTCACTAATGCGTTACCCTTCTCCGCCCCCACCCACAGGCGCGGGAAGTCATGTATGGACGGCCCCTTCATGCATTGTTGAAGACAATAAAATTAGAACTTTCCATTACTTCTATTGTATTTTTTAAAAAATAAATTCGACATAAAAAACACACTGTTACATTTAAATATGTATTTACTGTAAGGCAATCGAATATTTTTGTAGAAATTTTATTTAAAGTTGCGCATTTACATGTGACATCATATCTAACACACTCTCACACATCGTCACGAAGGCATGACTCCCTCCCTTACCCCACTTGGCGCGTGTTGTCAGTCAAGGACGACCCCTAAATACGCCAATCTTAAATACTTAATTTTCATTTTGGCTTATTTTGTTTGCGTCTCAATAGTCTGTGGGCTATTAAGACGCTAGCGTCTCGATAGCCTGTGGGCTATTAAGACGTTAGCGTCTCAATAGCCACTGCCGTTGAGAGGAAGGGACAAGGTGGCCTTGCCTCACATTTGAGAACCATTGGAAGAGGGTCATCGCTCTGGCCAACCCTAGCTGTCACTCAGTGCACATGGCAAACGCATGACCACGGACGGACGTCGGGGAAAGAGATCGCCCGAACTAAATGGGAGACGCTCCGCTTGACTGCGACGCTAGGCAGACCCGTCAATCATCTACTTGACACGCCCCACTGACCAAAGGGAAGTCGGAGAATATTCATAGAACGTCCATTGTAGTCTTTGTCGAATGTTTAGGGATTTATCTAAGTAATTAGTTTGTCCAAGTATATATTGAGTATCTGTTTTATTTCTTGCTCATTCTTCATGTTATTAAATGTCATTATTCTCTGTTGTATACACAGAGGCGTTTGAGTTATTATTCGTATAGTCATATAGATAATAGTAGCTATTGTAAATTATAGACCATAATAGAGCAATACTTATTTACTATTACTATTACTCCTACTCAGTAGGACAAGTATGCAACAAGGAAAGAGTTGCTAACTATATTAGTACAAGCTAACCCTAGACAACAAGAGTCATATAGGTGCTGGTGTCTATACCCTTATAGACCCAGTCCACAACAGTCTTTAAAATCACTTGAATATTTTTCCATGTACCTATCGGATGGCGTCATTGCTGAGCTCACTTAGATTAGTAGCAAATCCGAATTTCTTATTGATATCTGACCGATGTTGTAGGGCTGGTGAAAGTTTGTCAATGATTATAAGACATACCTGAACCTTGAATTTTTGTCTCATGGGAGATAGCCCTTCATCAAAGTGACACTTTCTCTTTTTTGGATTGTATTGATGATTGTAAAACTCTATCTCCGTGGACCTGTCCACTTCTTTTTCTTCACAAAAATCAAATTCAGAAAGCTGTCTTTTAACAAACTCAAGGAGAGATTTCAACAACTGCATGGCTTAATTCAAAGATAGCGCCCGCCCCTGAATGGAGACATTCGTTTTAAAATATTTCTAAAATTGTTCCTAAAATCATCTATCGCGTGCCTGTGTTGCAGACATGCAAATTCTTTCTGAAATCAATCTGCTTCAATTCGACAGTCAAGCGGATGCCTTTCTTCAGTTGCCCATTCCTCCAGTGCTGCAATGCTCTCATGGTATGACTCATTAACCGGCCCTATACGATCATGTCAGGCTGGTCATCCCATGTCAGATAAACAGGTTTATTAACTGGTAACCCTTTCAGGACTTTTAAGTACCTGCCAACAATGAGTAGATTCAACAATCCAAGTATAAAGTTTAGCAGAATGCTTAAAAATCTGGCTGCAGCAGGAAAACCAAACAAAAATTAACAGAATGAGCTAAGCACGGCATATAATGAGCAAACTGAAGGTCGAAATGTCGTATCTCGTGCACAGTGATCTGACTTGGTAGTTGGTTAATATTATATTATTGAAATATACAAATACAATGGTATGTCAAAATTTTGTATTCACAATTTTTGTAAACTGTAAGAAATTGTTTTATTTCTTAGCTGGGTTGCTTCTTTCCTCTTCAGTTTTTAGATATTATTAACAAACCATGACGATTTCCATTATTTGACACTCTTCGACATTTTCTCGTGATAGTTGGCGATATTTAATTAATGAATTTATGATATTTTAAGGGATTCATGCAAACAATCGCCCACCTTTATTTGCCATCATATAATGTTTGGGGGCCCTTAAATCATTTGGGGCCCCTGGCTTTAGCCCCCCCCCTTAATCCGCTATAGGGTACACTTATCAAACAATTATATCTGCAAGTATAACTAACGCTCTAAAATCTTCTAATAGCGGCATTTCGGAATCCCGCGATTATACTACTTTTTGTTGTTGTTTTTTTTTGAGCCTGTAAAATAAAAATTCTGATATCCATCTTTGGTAATCCTGCAGTTTAAATACGTATATTATTTCACAGCAAAATTTAATTTTCTCGTGTGATCTTACATTTTTAATTTATTACATGGATTATTTAATGTCGTATTTGAGCTATTACAGCGCTAATTTGTGAGTCTTATTAATTTCTAAGACTTTTAGTGGGCCTTATGTTATAGTTTACTTAAATTTAAACCAAAACCGGCCCGCGAAGCAATTTTAACTGGTCCACGGCCTTATCTAAATAACTAATTGACGGACATATTATTTCTGTAACGATATTATAATTAATTTCTTCTTAAAACCCAGCGAGAATACGAAAATGTTGTGTATCACAATGATGTAGGACGGCTGAGCCGTGGAACAACACTTCAGCACTTCTACACACTTAAAAAAAGAAACTGAGCATTTCATTCCAGTAATTCCAGAGCTATCTGATCCTGCTTGGCTGGCCTTTAGCATTTTTAGTTGATGTGACGAGACATCTAAACGTACTTAACGAAAATCTTCAAGGGCAGAGTACATTGGTAAGCCATTTATATACATAACAAGGCTTTCGGAAACAAGCTGCAACTTTTTAAAAGGCAACTATCTCCAAAGCAGCATTGAACTGGGACCACACATTTCCATTCACTACAGGAAATGACATTTTACAGAAAGAAGCTTCAACGAGCAAACACAGAAGTATGTTGTAGTTGTCAAATTAATTGATGAATTTTAAAGACTCTTTAATGATTTTGAAGAAAAAAAATTCAAAATGAAACTTTTTTTCTTCTTTAGCATTGTCTGTTGAAGCTTGAGGCTATCTGCAACTGAAACTAATTGAGTGTCTCTGAATGTCGAAACAGACAACAACATCTTTCTCGCATTGACCTTTATTGTCTGCTAGATAACGAGACATTAGAAGAGATTCGTACACTTGCTAACAAACTGCTCAGCTTGTTTGGCTTGACATAACTTGGGTGAGCAGACATTTTCAGTGACGAATTTTAACAAGAACCGTGCAAGGACGTGAATAAGTGACTCTCACTTACGTATTACTATACGTTTCAAAACCGATGAAATTGAGCCTGACCTCACCTATTTGCTGCATTGAAGATCTAACTTTCACCCTTCATATTAAAATTATAATATAAACAATTCTCAGCCTAAGTCATTTTTAAATGCTTTATATTAACTTGTGGTGTCTGAGCCGTGCAACCGACCGACCGTACGACCGACCGACCTCGCTGAAAAAACTTTGGATCGATTTTTAAGCCTATTTCTCGTAAGCTAGCAAGCTGAAATTTTGTAGCAGACTCATGCCAATGATCAAAATGATGTATCAAAATTTCAAATCGATCGAATGGACAGTAATGAAACTATTGAGTTTTTAAATTATTTTATTTATCTCTTTATATCGTGATAATTTTTAAGATTGTTGTGGTGCTTAATATGTTCAACAACCTTTCATGTAGCGCAATAAGGTGCGCATTACATAGACAGTACTTTATAAAAATATATTCACGATCGGTGCGCATGATATTAAACACGTTTTACGTGACATAAATAGCATTTTGTATTTTCGGATTGTTTTGCCCTGCGTATTATAATGAGCATCCTTATAGTCATGTCTCGGATATAGAAAATCTAAAGGATTTATAGTAGGACTGTTATCGATTAAATTAATTTTAATCGTTAACTTTTGAAAAATTACCGAATAATTAATCGATAATTTTGATTAAAGCTGAAAATAAGATTAATGACGTTATTAAATTGAAAATTTCATAAAATGCCCATTATAGGCCTATAAGTATTTAATAAAAAAATACAACAATAGTAGGAGCTATGTTAAAATATAAGTAGTTCAATTGAATGTCAATGAATTTAAATGTAGTTATTGTTTATTAAGTAAAAACACTGTTTATTTTTAAAATATCTTTCTCCATATAAAAACTGCTAATTTTAAAATTTTCACTTTTAAAATATTTTTTTTTAAAATGGAGAAGTTTGTACGTAAACAAGAATATTATTAATTATTTATTAATAAATCAAAAAAATAGTGGAAAATATGTTCTTTAATTTTAATCGCTATTTTATCCATTAAAATAATTTCAATCGATAAAACATTTTACTGATTAATCGAGAAATTAATCAGTAATTTCCGCAGCCCTAATTTATAGTGAAAAACTTGTTTTTTTTAACGTTTTTTAAAATTATAATATTATTTTAATCCGGCCCGCGAATATCTTTACTTCAAGGAATATGGCCCGCCATGCAATAAGTTTGGAAGCCCCTGCTGTAAGGCATTGTCATTTAAATTGTTTTAAAAAATAGATTTTTTGTCCTCCCCCCCCCTGGAAAAATTCATAGTGACACCCATTCCTTTGACCCACTTGTAAGCCGACCCCCCGCCACCCCCCCCCTCTCACCACCGCCGAAAAAAGTAATCTTTCCCCCTAAAGTTTTTCTACAATAGGTCGGCTTTAGAATGAGTGAATACGGTAAAAAATGTCGGCGTATTTGAAAGATTCGCTAACTTCCTGTCATTGATTCATTCAAAGAACTATTTAGTGTGTGTGTTTTAAAAAAAATTTTGTTCATGTTCAGAGGGAAAAGTTGTTTAAAGTTGTTTAAATAAATTGCAGGCAATGAATTTCAGTAGTTAAGTGGAAATTTTATTTAAAGATGCGCGTTTTATTTTTGTTCTTTAACCCCTCCCCTCCCCATTGTCACAAATGC
>MUZC01001734.1:9226-32773 GCA_002072015.1 Radix auricularia | reverse complement strand
CCCCCCCCCCCTGGCAAGTTACCTCATTTATGGAAGGCCCCTTAATTAAAAAACAAAAACAAACCAAATTGTTAACGTACGAATGCACTGTCCTGTAGTATCTTTCTCCATTCCAATCTTACAATCACAATGATAACCAGGTTGTAGATCGGTACAGTCCGAATAGTTAGGACATGCGAGTGGATCCACAAGACATTCATTTTTGTCTACTGTGCAATCAGGAGATGTCCACTGTGGTTTACATACGCACTGACCATTTGTACTGTTACAGTAATCTGTGTTATTCTTGAAACAGTTGCAGGGAGTTGAACAGTTTGTGTCATAAAAAAACGCCTTGCATTCTATAGGAAAAATTTAAAAAAAACTTTGAATGTTATCTCTTTCTTTGTAATTTAAAAAATTGTATGACAGATGATATTAATTAAACTTCTTCTGGTCTAATAAAATTTTAAGAACTTATGGACTAAAAATTCTTTATTCCATTAATTATTACATTTTGACTCACCATGTGAGTTATAAGAAATGGTAAAACCAGAGGAAAAATACATCTCTGCATTACGCGATATATACACTGTATTTCCTGTTGATCTTGTATAATTAGGTGGCAAACGACCATTATGGTAACTTTTTCCATCAAAGTGTCCAAGTAATGGTGCTGTTGTACTTGAGCCATCATAAATTTTAATATAACCAGAATAAATACGATAGCCATAGTAAAATTGGAAGTCTAAAAATCTGTGAGGATTAAAAACATAAAAATAAAATACAAAGAAAGGCCTACGTTTATTATGATAAAATGATCGAAGATTAATGATTACTGCCATGACATTCTGACAAGAAGGATTTGTATATATTATAAAGTTTTTTTGGTTTGCATCTGGAATATAAATACGTTTTTAAAAATCCATGTCTATCATAGATTATGATAATGTATTGTTCCCAAAATAAAATTTAATGCTTCATACGTTATTACTACTTAGCTTTTTATTCTGCTAGTGTTTTAGGTTTAGTAATTTAAGTAATAGTAATAGTGTTGCGCTTGCCAATTTCAAATATTTATCAGTAAAAAATCTTGTAAATACTTATAACATTATTTATATGGTCTATTATTTAAAGATAGATGTAAAATAAAAATAAAAAAAGCTAGACATCGATTGCACATGCATCATTGCATTAAGAAATTAACAAATCCCTGTGCATTAATTAAATTGTCAACACAATAATCAGATATTTCAGGTTATATAATAAACTTAAAGTATTATTTAAATTAAATAATGTCTACCTGATATCTATTACATGAGTCTTTTCCACACTGATTATCCATGAACAAACATCAATTTTTTTAAAACTGAAACTTTTATAATCATTATAATAACTTGAAGAAAGGATTCCTGTAGAATTTGTCAATGTTTTTCCACATTCTGCATTAAGGAGGGAATGAAAATCATTTTAAAAATGTATTGTATATTTAATTCTTATTAATTTCAAATCAAATATTTGCGTAACTTATTTTAAAAACTTCATGAATTATTGTTTTCTAAAACAAGGGATCAAACAAAATGCTATAATTAAATTTTTTTTAATAAATATACCAAGTGAATTTAATAGGAATTTTATTAACAATGATACTAGTTATGTTTTGAAGAATATTTATTTGCACACATACACAGAGACATAGCCTGGTTGGTATCACCTAAGTACAGTAAACTCAGTGTCACCCCCGTCCACCCTGACTTCTTTTTAACATAATTTAACTTATAACAATGACAAAAATTAAAAAAAAACAATTGAAAATCAGAAGGTAAAAATATTTTGAAATACAGTTTCAAAGTTTAGTTATATTTAATTATTTTTATCAAACTTAAATTATTATAAATATATGGTCTAATCAAAACTGAAAAGCTATAAATCATATGATGGCAATAAATAGTAAAGCCTGAAAATATTTAGACCACTATCTCTGAAATAATTGAATTCTTAGCTAGAACTAGAATATTGAAAGAGACCCTAGGTCCCATCCTACTATGAATTTAAAACATCAAGTACTTAACACTCCATGACTTTTGAAATTCTATATCAGCTTTAATTTAAGACCAGGTCATTACTTTTTAAAAGTTAATCTCGAAAGCTCAAAGTGGACAAAATTTAGTTTTGAAATCATCATCATCGCCTGTCATCCCATCTGGGGCATAGGCCACAAACTAAAGCTTTCCAGTCTTTCCTCTGTCCCCAGCTGTGTCCACTCTTTTTGGTGTCTGTCTCCAGTTCCCTTCTCCAAGTCATTCTGGGTTGACTTCTTTTTCTCTTGCCCTGGGGGTTCTAAATGAGGGCTTGCCTTGTGATACTGGATGTAGTCTTTCTGAGGGTAAGACAAATTCATCTCCATCTGCGCTGGCGTATTAACTTTTTTTTACTGTTTCCTGTCTGTGCTCCTCCATTGATCCTCGTTGGTGATTACGTTGGGCCAGTGGATTCGGAGAATCATTCGGAGACATGAGTTTATAAACGTGTGTAGCTTTTTCGAACTGGCTACTGTTGTTAACCATGTTTCTGCTTCATTTAGCACGACAGGCTTTACTGTGTTGTTGAATATCCTGGAGGTTCAAGCTGTTGCAGCTCCAGACTTTGTTTAGCTGGTTAAATGCCGCTTCTCACTAATTTGTCGGCTTTTGTCCCACTTTGTTTATCAATAATGCTGCCAATCTCCTTAAGATTTGTTCCTTCCACTGCTGTAGGGGTGTTGTTTGATGTTTTTATTTTCTGAACTTTTCTTTTTCCTCTAAGAATGTTCAGGCCAATGGAAGCAGAGAACTATGCTACATAGTTTCTTTTCTCTTAAATCTGTTGCTTTGCATGTCTTATTAGAGGCAGATCAACTCAAAACCCAGGGCATCTAGCTGTTTCAATAGTGTCCACTGGATACCAATTCACTTCTGCTCTGTAATGAACACCACTAATTCTTTCATACATGGTTAAGTATATTTTTTTGTTCAACAGCCTCAATCATATCTGATTCTTTGAACGTTAAAAATATTATTAGGATTTCAGTTTGTAAATCTATACCCACTAGCATCTCTCTGCTGTTTTCTACTTTTCAATTTCCAATAACATTTTGCAGGAAAAGTGGTGTAATTTTTAATAACGCTAAAATCCACCACCACATTATTTTCTTTGCCTTGTCATTTCTCTTAAGCCCTAGAAGTGCAGACTCAGCAATAAAACTTCATTGAGGCGTAAAATGACAATAGTTCTTATAACTAAAATAGGTTATACAATATAATTGGCTCAAATGAGTTTTTCAGTCTAAGCTTTTGAATGTTTATTTTAATATAGAACATATTTTAGTGTTGAAATTTCTGAAGAACTTTCTTGCAGAAGAAAATGTCTTGTGAAACTAATATCCACTGGATAAAAAGGATGAAGCAATTAATTGCCAATTTAGAAACAGTCTTTACATATTCATTTCATCAATGCTAAAGATTGATTTCATTTAGCACTTAAAGCAATCAGCCAATAAGGTTTTCTTGTTAAAGTAAACTTTGCCACTACAATGACCATAAAGAAAGGTACACATTTTTTTGAATGGCTTGAATTTAAATTAATGTAAAGAATGACTGGATTTAATGAAGGATTTTATGCTTTAATTAGGACAAAAGAAAACCTACTGTTCAACTTAGAGGTCATTGTAAGGTCCCTAAATGAGAGCTTCATTTTGTTATTGTAGGACAGCAGGAATTTTATTTTCATATATTAAGCTTAGCTGTAGGGGATTTTTAAAGTTCACAGCGAATACAAAAATTTACAATACTCTTCACTATAGGGGTGGACTGGGGAGTCCAAGCAGCCCGGGACAAAATTCAAAATGTGGCCCTATCCTCATAACCCTTATTTTCCTTGTGCATTTTCCCCATCAAAAACTGTGGGCCGAGGCCTCCATAGTCATGGGTCACTATACAAATTCATTTTAAAAAATCGCATGTATAATTTATAATTATAAACAAAATATTAAAAAATGTGTCAATGCAAGTTATAAATCAATTTACTCGGACTCACTGTGATGGTGTTTATAGTATAAGCAAATTCTTTAAGCTGGTTGCGATTTCGTCTACATGATCTACAATTTATTTAATATTCAGTTCACTTAAAACATCAGTTTCTGTTGACATAAGCATAAAAGCTTCAAGGTGTGTAGAAGACAATGAGCTTCGCAAGTGAATCTAAATGTATTTCAGTTTAGAGAAAGATCTCACACAAACTACTTGGGCAGACGACAGAGTCAATAAGAGTTTATATACACTAAAAAGATTTTTGTATGTTTGTCCATAGAAACTGTATTTATGTAGTACAAAAAAAAAAAAAAAAAAAAAAAAGTATTATTTTGCAAGATTAGCATTTCCTAAGCTTCTCACTCTTATCCACAAATTGGTCGTCCCAGAGTTCATGTGGCGAATCTTCACTGACGCTGTCCTTTACTGAATCATCGAACATTTGGAGAAGATATTCGCCGGGGACACACTTTTTAAATTTAACCCATTTCTGCGCAGTCAGTTAGCTCTTCTCTGAGATTAGTCGCTGTGTCACTTCATGGAATTTAACTAGAATACAGCAAGGGTGCTGCATCGCTGATGTAGTCAAACGTTGCTTTTTAGTATCCTCAAAATTCTGTGCATCAAGACAAGCAATATCTGCGCATAAAGAATCATGACTTTCAAATCGCTTGCAATAGTTTTTACAATTTTGTGCATGATGCAATTATGAACTTCAATGCGATATCTTTCCGCTGCATTATTTCTTACTACCTCCTGCATTCTTCTCTCATCAGACATCATTGTTAGTTTGTGTAAAATGTTCGCTACAAATTTGTCCTCAATGGTAATTTCAACATTCTCCTCTGAAAACTTGTTATTAGCTCAGGACACAATTCGCTTAACACAGTAGAGAGCACCATCAAAATCTCGTGAATTAAAAAAAAAACAAATTGACAGTACAATCTTCATAACGGTATGCTTGCTGTCGCATCCGAGCCATTCAAAATAGCGACTGTAAAAACAACGACCGTCATAATAGCGACTTCAAAATAGCGACTGTATCAAAACAGCGACTGTCAAAACAGTGACCGTCATAATAGCGACTGCATCATAAGAGGGACTTAATCAAAATAGTGACTGTTTTCTTTTGCTTGTGATAATGTTTGAAAAACTTACTGTACCTAGCCTATAATGGAGTTTATAAAATATAGAAAAAGATGACATAATAAGCCATGTAGGTATTTTGTAGAGAAGGGACATTATAAATTAAATACAATCAACTTAAGGTGTGTGTAAATAAATGTTGGTGTTTTAAAGAGTGTTCATATTTTCTGACTCAGAGAATGAAGACATACGTGACAATGAACAGAAGAATCACTGCTGTACGAGATCAGTATGATCTTCTACAAAATCTTCGAGAACTTGCTCACAATTTAGAGAAAAATGTTACGTAATTTCAGTAACCTTTATCATTTCTATTCTGTTTTAAATGTTCTTTTAAAATCATTTACGTATTATGTAGCTAAGAAAAATTAAATGTTATAATTCTTTGTTGATATAATTTTCTTTTCACTGTTGAGTTGTTTGTATTTGAATGAATGTGTGTATTTGTAGCCTAAGTGAATTGATTTAAATTTTATTTTTAACACAATTTTTAATTTCAATAAATACTTTATCAAAATGAGATAAATGTTATATAATTTAAGTGACTTCGATCTTTTCTATTCTGTTTTCAATTTTCCTTTTAATTTATTTATATATTATATAGCTAAGACAAATTTAATGTTATTTTTAATTATTTATTGATACAATTTTATTTCACTGAGCAGCTGTTTGTATATGAATAAGTGCGTGTGTATGTGGCGTGAGTTAATCCACGTCATTAATTGCTTTTAAATTTTATTTTAATCAAAATTTATAATTTCAATAAATACTTTATTAAATGCTGCTATTCTTTGGAGTTTTATTTTTTACTATTCATTTTTGTAGTATTTTCACTTGAGGTCCTTGAGTAAGTTTAGACAATGAAAATGGGTCTATGTATCAAAATAAGTTTGGAACCATTGTATTAGGTGAACTGTTTGACAAAAATAGCAATGAGGTGAAGTCGCTGTTATGACGGTCGCTCTTTTGATACAGTCGCTATTTTGAAGTCGCTATTATGACGGTCGCTGTTTTGACAGTCGCTATTTTGAACCCATGCCGCTTGCTGTGCATCCATTCCGATGGTTTGTAAATAATTAGATAACGATCCTATGTGCGGTAATATTCTTGAGTTTAGTTTTGTAGTGACAACCATTTCAAACTTGATAAAATTATCTAGTGAAATTTGAGCTGTATCCCTGATTTTTGCATTCAATGTGTCTGATGATCCTAGTTCTTGTAACGTTTCAGCTTTATCCTTGATTTTTGCATTGAATGCGTCTCATGATGCTAGTTATTGTAACATTAAATCAATTCAATTAACAGTGATGAGTTTGGATCATCATTATTTCAAAATCATTTTTTAACGTACTTTCTTTCGCCCACCATCAGCCCACCATCACTTTTCACCAATAATTGTTAATCTTTGGTGTTTAGATTTCTGTTGGTGATTGACCCAAACATTCATTCTTTTATACGATTCTCTTTAAAGAACACCGCACATGCATTAATAGTTGAAATAGGCTATTTGAAGAGGTCTTGGTTTGAGTGGTATGTCTTAGAACATGATTCAATACATGTTCTTAGCATCAGATATGAAATTGATGAAGTGCGACGTCACTCAAACATTTGTAAACCCATTGTACTGTCATTGCATATTGGCTGCCCCATCTGTAGCATTACCGACACAATTTTCAATATTTATGTTACATTCAGTGTGTCTCTCTTGAAATAAATTAAACTAACCTCTTCCAGTAGTAGATGTTCAGTTTGAAGCGCATGTAAATCGCTCATGGCTTGGCTTTATTATTATTTTTTTAAAAATTTTGTAGCCTCTAATATCACCCAGTCCACACCTGCTCCACTACCTCAAATTCTTATAGATGTTAGCTACATCGCTAAATGCTCTATACCCCATAGATTTTGCTTAAAACTTATACTTATACCCTGAACAATGAAAAAAAGACAAGACAAAAACAATGATATACAGCTATTTTGTCCGTTTGTCCAAATCTGCAGCATGTAAGCTAAAATAAAATACACGATTCTAATTTAAATACATTTTAAATGAAAAAAGGATGCAGATAAACAATTTTAGGCTAATTGTTTTTTGGCTGGTTATTTATTTCATAATGCTTATGATGTGTGTGAGAGCATTGGTCTATTAATGTTTAAGAAATTTTACATTAAAAAAAACGCAAGCAAAGCTGTTTAATGTATTATATTAAGCATTTTAAATATACATTTTTTGTTGTGTTTTCTAGTTAACATAATGTATCCATAAAAAAATACCTGCAATGTACTTACACACAGGCCAGTGTATTTATTCAGGCTTCTTTAAAAAAACAACAGCTAGATTTTCCCTCATAAAGTAAATTCTTTTTTCCATCAATAATTTTTAGCTGACAGAAAATATTTCAAGTAGGATGAAAAGTGACCAACTGGAAACTTTGCATTAATTTCCTTGTAAGCTTGCAAGACCTGCTAGTCATTAGCAAACTTTCGGAAATATAAATATCTTAAATAAATTTTAAAAAATTAAATTCTAATAACTTACCATTGCAGGTGGTTGCATTGTAATTTTCATATCCATAATTACATCGACAAAAATAAGATCCATATGCATTGTTACAATCAGAATTACTGACATTACAAGGCTGGAGACTACACTCATTAACATCTTCTGTACAATCTGTGGACGTCCAGTTCAGGTAACAAGTGCACAGACCATTAATTGTATTTAAGACCTTGGTGTTATAGATGTTACAGGAACTTTTGAATTTACAGTCTTCACCATAGAACCAGTCTCTGCATTCTGGAAAGGAAAACTAGTATAGGAAATTGCTTTAAATCGAAATAGATCTTTACTCCAGTTTTAAAATTTTTTAATGTTTTTTAAAAATGAAAATTCTGTCCTAACACAATTTTGAAAATTAATACCCCAACAGTGGATATTTAAAAATCTTTAAAAAGAAATCTAACAGCAATAACCTGAGTTTGTACCAATAATATAGTTAATATAAAAAAATTAACAAATGTTGGTGCTTAAATAAATTTTAAATTAAACCTGGTTAAAAAACGAATTAAAAAAAATTAAGCTAACATGCTAAAAGAAAACACAAAAGATAAGTAAACATTTAACATTTAATGCAAAATCTTTTTAAAAATCTCGAAAATAAATATCTAAACAATGTAATTTCTAAGAAAACAATACACAATTTGGGTATTTTAATAAGCCTACAAAAATGGAACCCTTGGTAATAGCCTCACATAAAATCTATATTATGATAATGAGACCAAAGATGACATCATACACACGTATTTTACATCTGCGTTTTAAGCTCCAGGTGATACAAACTTCTCAATAGACATACATTTTTAAAAAATCCGTAAAAACAAAGTTTTTGACTATAAATCCCTTATATACGAGACATATTGATTATGCTCAATAAAATATGCACCGCCCGATAAACTAGCATAAACATTTACATGCTACATAGAGATACAAAGAGATAATCTAAGAATCCATCAGCTATGTCACAGTACATTCAATCATTTTAAATGAATGCATTATCATGTGACAAAAGTCTATGTGCAAAATTTCAGCTTGATAGGATCCTGGGAAGTGGGTCATTTTTAACTTTTGATTTTCCTGGGGACCACGACAAGATGGGTAATTTAACATAAGGCATTTAAAAAAGAGTTAGTTAATATAACCGTAGAAGAAATAGGAACCATTGAGCTCCAGAAAAATCAAAAGCAAACAAAGCTTCTGGTCCAGATGAATTATGAGAAAGATTAGTGGTCCTAAAGCTTTTTACCGCCACAGACTGGTCACCGTTTGAAAATTTCACCAAAGCCCACCAGTAAGTGAAACAGGATTATAATTAACAGATTATGTTTATCTACTTTTTTAAAAAGCAAAGGGGATTGACTTTAGCTGGTTTCCGATCCTGGGGCACTTATCCTGATTTAGAAAGGTTTGAATAATTGCTTCAAGAATAGGGGACAGTTCTTTGTTTTATTCCTTTTAAAGCCTTGCTAGCAATTGATATGGATAAGAAGCTTTATTTGTTTTTAAATTAGTTGGGAGCTTATTTAGATCTCTTTTTATATTTATTTTACTAAATCCTATTATCTACCATTATGTTACCAAATTTTTTATATTGTATTTAAGTTTATCGAGATTTCCTAGCCACCTGAGACTGAAAATGCTGATGCACAATATGTGCTGAGGATGTTAGCTTTGGTATCATTATCATAGGTTTTATTGTTTTGGCCTTTAAATGAGGCTATTCTTGTGGGGTTCATTTTTTATGTTGACTTTTGAATTTACATGGTTTACATATTCACATTGAAGATTTCGAATAAGTTTTTGTGTCAAGTGTTTAATTTTTAAAGTATCTTTTGTGTATTTTATTGTCAATGGTATTTTTAAATTATTAAAAATAAATTCTCTATTTGTTAACAAAGTTTCTTTAATTTTGTATTGAACTAGCATTTGTTAATTTAGTTTGATGTTTGTTTTGTTGGAATATTCTCATCAAATTGATTCTAGATTTTGCTTTTTAATAGATCTCGTCTACTGGGCTATTTGTATTGTACTTGCTTAGAAGATTTTACTAACAATTTGGTGTACTTTATTGTATAGCATTTATTCCACAGAAAATTTAGTCTTTTTAGTTATTTAATTTCTTACACATCTTTTTTTAGTCTTTAATGCATTGTTTATCATAAAAATATCATGGGCAGTCCAAGGATTAGTTCTTAATCTTTTACAAGTCTTGGTCTGTTTGTTAAAAATAAATATGATATACTATTTTGCCTAGTAGCTTTTTTAAAAAAAAAAAACAAAAAAAAAACTATTTGCTCCAAGTTTATGGGTTGCTTAAACAAACCAGGAAAATATACATGCTTTCAAAATTTAAATTTCTATTAAAGTGCATGACTAGATATCAATCTATACTAGTATCGTCATTTATGTAGTGAATATGCTATGAATGTTTCTTTTTATTTATATATGTATTGTTGTTTCCATGTAAAGCGCTGTGAGCCTGGCTCCTTGTTGGGATACAGCGCTATATAAATTATCATTTTATTATTATCTATACTAATAAAAGGGAAAGCCCTCACTGACTGACTGACTGACTGACTGACTGATTCATCACTAATTCTCCAACTTCCCGTGTAGGTAGAATCATGAAACTTTGGGAAGTTGTTGGGTACCCTCTGAATACGAAAATTGGCGAAAAAGAATTTTGAAAATCTCACTCATGTGGGGCCGGGGGCCCAAAAACTTTGTTTGCCTACATCACTAATTCTCCAACTTCCCGTATAGGTAGAAGCGTGAAACTTTGGGAAGTTGTTGGGTACTTACTAACGACGAAAATTGGCGAAAAATAATTTTAAAAATCTCGCTCATGTGGGGGCGGGGGCCCAAAAAAATTATTTCCTAATATGGGCTCTAAAAATTTGAAAGTCACCAATTTTCCTATTTCCGTGTAGGTAGAAGCATAAAACTTTGGAAAGTTGTTGGGTTCCATTTCACGACGAAAATTAGCGAAATTTTTTTTCTTTTTAAATCTCGCTCATGTGGGGCCGGGGGCCCAAAAACTTTTTTCTCTACATCACTAAATCTCCGATTTCCCGTGTAGATAGATGCATGAAACTTTGGGAAGTTGATGGGTACCCACTGTGGACAAAATTGGGCAAAAAAGTTTTATAAAATATATCTCTCAATTGGGGCCGGGGGCCCCTAAAGATTGTTTCCTTATATGGGCTTTATAAAAATTAAAAATCACCAATATTGCTATTTCCCGTGTAGGTAGAAGCATACAACTTTGGGGACTTTTAGGGTACCCTCTCACAACGAAAATTGGCGAAAAAGAACTTTTAAAATCTCGCTCATGTGAGGCCAGGGGCCCAAAAATTTTTTTTCCTTCATCACTAATTCTCCAACTTCCCGTGTAGTTAGAAGCATGAAACTTTGGAAATCTTTTGAGTACATGCTCTTTACGATAATTAAATGGACTAAAATGTAAATTTCCCACTCATGGGGGACGGGGCCCAAAAAAGTTTTTTTCTGATATAAGCTATATAAAAAATGAAAATCACTAATTCTCATATTTTCCGTGTAGGTAGGACCATGAAACTTAGGAATTTTTTTAGTACACGTTCCCGACAAAAACTGGCCGAAAAAAACGTTAAAATTCCCTCACATGGGGGACCGGGGGCCCAAAAATAGTTTTTCTTATATTAAAAATCGCCTAATCACTAATTCTCCAACTTGCTGTGAAGGTAGGAGCATGAAATTTTGAGAAGTTGTTGGATACCCTCTGACTACGAAAATTGGCGAAAAAGAATTTTGAAAATCTAACTCATGTTGGGCCGGGGGCCCAAAAACTTTTTTTGCTTACATCACTAAATCTCCAACTACCCGTGTAGGTAGAAGCATGAAACTTTGGGAAGCTGCTGTGTACCCACTGTGGACAAGGTTTGGCAAAAAATTTTTTAAAAATATCTCTCAAGTGAGGCCGGGGGCCCAAAAAGATTGTTTCCTTATATGGGCTTTATAAAAATTGAAAAGCACAAATTTTCCTATTTCCCGTGTAGCTAGAAGCATAAAACTTTGGGAAGTTGCTGGTTAACCACTAATGACGAAGATTGGCGATGAAGAACTTTTAAAATCTCGCTCATGTGGGGCCGGGGGCCCAAAAACAGTTTTTTCCTTCATCGCTAATTCTCCAATTTTCCATGTAGGTAGAAGCATGAAACTTTGGGAAGTTGTTTGGTAACCACTAATGACGAAAGTTGGCGATAAAATTTTTTAAAATCTGGCTTATGTGCAGCCGGGGGCCAAAAAAGATTTTTCCTTATATGTGTTCTATAACAATTGGAATTCACCAATTTTCCTATTTCCCGAGTAGGTATTTCCATGTAGGTAGAGGTATTTCCATGTAGGTAGAAGCATGACACTTTAGGAAATTGTTGGGTACACTCTCAGGACGAAAATTGGCGAAAAAAGAATGTTAAAAATCTCGCTAATGTGGGGCCGGGGGCCCAAAAACTTTTTTTTCTACATCACTAAATCTTCGACTTGCCGTGTAGGTAGAAGCATGAAACTTTTGGAAGTTGCTGAGTACCCACTTTAAACAAAATTTGGCAAAAACGCTTTTTAAAAATATCTTTCAAGTGAGGCCGGGGGCCCCAAAAGATTGTTTCCTTATATGGGCTTTTAAAAAATTGAAAATCACCAATTTTCCTATTTCCCGTGTAGGTAGAAGCATAAAGTTTTGGGGACTTCTGGGTTCCTTCTCACGACAAAAATTGGCGAAAAGAACTTTTTAAATCTTGCTCATGTGGGGCTGGGGGCCAAAAAACAGTTTTTTTCCTTCATCACGAATTCTCCAACTTCCCGTGTAGTTAGAAGTGTGAAATTTTGGGAAGTTGTTGGGTAACCAATAATGACAATTGGTGATATTGATTTTTAAAAATCTAGCTCATGTGGCCCCGGGGGCCAAAAAAAGGTTTTTCCTTATATGGGCTCTGTAAAAATTGAAAATCACCAATTTTCCTATTTCCTGAGTAGGTAGAAGCATGTAACTTTGTTTTTTTGAAATATGTGCTATATACAAATTTAAAAGCACTATTTTTCCTATTTCCCAATAAGGTAAAGCATAAAAATTTGGGGATTTTTTAAAATACACTTCCACAATGGCAGCAGTTGGAATAATATTTTAAATATTCCTTGGTGGGCGCTGGGGGCAAAAATATAGTTTCTTTATGCATTCGCTTACTTATCACTAATACTCCATCTTCCCGCAGCAGAGCGCGGGCAAATTGCTAGTCTATACTAATAAAAGAGAAAGCCCTCACTGACTGACTGACTGACTGACTGATTCATCACTAATTCTCCAACTTCCCGTGTAGTTAGAAGCATGAAACTTTGGGAAGTTGTTGGGTACCCTCTAAATACGAAAATTGGCGAAAAATAATTTAAAAAATCTCGCTCATGTGGGGCTGGGGGCCCAAATTTTTTTTCTCCATATTTGGGCTCTATAAAAATTGAAAATCACCAATTTTCCCATTTCCCGTGTAGCTAGAAGCATGAAGCTATGGAAATTTGTTAAGTAAATGCTCCCAATTATATTTGGAAAAAAAAGAGTTAAATTTCCAACTCATGGGGGCTGCGGCCCCAAAACAGTTTTTTCCTTATATGAGCTATATAAAAATTGAAAATCACTAATTCTCCTATTTCCCGTGTAGGTAGAAGCATGAATCTTTGGGAAGTTGTTGTATACCCCTCCATTACGTAAATTGGCCAAAAAAAAATTTCTAATCTCGCTCATGTGGGGCCGGGGGCCCAAAAACTGTTTTTACTAAATCACTAATTCTTCAACTTCCCGAGTAGGTAGAAGCATGAAACTTTGGGAAGTTAATGGGTACTCACTATCGACGAAAATTGGTGAAAAATAATTTTTAAAATCTTGCTTATGTGGGGCCGGGGGCCCAAAAAGTTTTTTCCTTATATGGTCTTTATAAAAATTGATAATAACCAATTTTCCTATTTCCCGTGTAGGTAGAAGTATAAAACTTTGGAATTTTTTAGTACATGCTCTCGACGATAATTTGAAAAAAAAATAACAAATTTGCGACTCATGGGGGCCGGGGCCCATAAAACGTTTTTTTTTCCTTACATGAGCTATAAAAAATTTAAAAATCACCAATTCTCCAATTTCCCGTAAAGGTAGACGCATGAAGCTTTGGAAATGTTTTAAGCACACGCTTTCGGCAAAAATTGGCCACATTTAAAAAACCATTCCCTCTCATGGGGTGCCGGGAGCCCAATTATAGCTTTTCTTATATTAAAAACCAACTGATCACTAATTTTCCAATTTTCTGTGTAGGTAAGAGCATGAAACTTTGGGTAATTGTTAAGTACCCTCTCAGGACAAATGTTGGTGTAAACGAATTTTGAAATACACACTCATGGGGCCGGGACCCCAAAAACGTATTTTTTTCTTATATGAGATTTATAAAAAATTGAAAATCACTGATTCTCTTATTTCTCGAGTAGGTAGACTCATGAAACATTGGGGAATTGATAATTACACTTTCACGATGGTAGCAGATGAAAACATATTTTAAAATATCTCTTACTGGGGGCCGGGGGGCCAAATGTAGTTTCTTTTCTAATGTAAACTATATAAAAACTACACATAACTAATTTCCCCATTCTCCATTTAGGTAGAAGCATAAAACTTTGGGAAGTTGTTGAGTACAATGTCCAGATGAAAGTTGGCGAAAGAGAATGATAAATTTCCACTTACAGGGGGCCCAAATATAATTTTTTTCTTATATTAAAAACCGACTCATCACAAATTCCACAATTCATCGTGTAGGTTAAAATATAAAACTTTAGCAAGTTGTTGGGTACCCTAAAACGACGAAAATTGGCGTAAATTAATTTTTAAATGCACGCTCATGAGGGCCTGGGCCCAAAAAAACGTGTTTTTTTCCTTATACGTGCTATAAAAATTTGAAAATCAATAATTCTCCTATTTTCCAAATAGGCAAAGGCATGAAACATTGGGGGTTTGTTAACTACACTTCCACGATGGTAGCAGGTAAACAATTATTTAAAACATTCTTTACTGTGGGCTGGGAGGCCAAAATGTAGATTTACCTTAATATTAACTATATACAAATTAAAAATCCCTAATTCTCCCATTCCCTATGTAGGTAAGAGCATAAAACTTTAGGAAGTTGTTGGGTACCCTTTCGCGACAAAAAATTAGCGTAATATAATTTTAAAATTCTCACTCATTGGGGCCGGGACCTCAAAAACGTGTTTTTTTTTTCCAAATATGTGCTATATACAAATTGAAAAGCACTATTTTTCCTATTTCCCGAATAGGTAACTCATAAAACGTTGGATATTTTTTTAATACACTTCCACGATGGCAGCAAGTGAAATAATATATAAATTATTCCTTGGTGGGCGCTGGGGGCCAAAATATAGTTTTTTATGCACTCACTCACTTATCACTAATACTCAATCTTCCCGCAGCAAAGCGCGGGCAAATTGCTAGTTATTAATAATAGGGAAAGCCCTGACCGACTCACTCACTGATTCATCACTAATTCTCCAACTTCCCGTGTAGATAGAAGCATTAAACGCTGGCAAGTTGTTGGGTACCCTCAAACGACAAAAATTGGCAATATTTTTTTTAAAATCTCGCTCATGTGGGGCCGGGGGCCCAAATATTTTTTCTTCCTAATTTTAGGTCTATAAAAATTGAAAATCACCAATTTTCCTATTTCCCGTGTAGGTAGAAGCATGAAACTTTGGAAATTTTTTAAGTACGTGCTCCCGACGATAATTGGAGGGAAAAAAGTTAAATGTTCAACTCATGGGGGCCGGGGCCCCAAAAATGTTTTTTCCTTATACGAGCTATATAAAAATTGAAAATCACCAATTCTCCCATTTTCCGTACAGGTAGAAGCATGAAACTTTGGGAAGATGTTGGGTACCCCCTCACGACGAATATTGGCAAAAAATAATTTTACAAATCTCGCTCATGTTGGGCCGGGGCCCCAAAAAGTTTTTTCCCTTATATGAGTTATATGAAAATTGAAAATCACTAAGTCTCCTGTTTTTCGTGTAGGTAGAAGCATGAAACTTTGGGAAGCTTTTGGGTACACTCTCACAACGAATATTGACGAAAACGAATTTTGAAGTTTACACTCATGGGGGCCGGGGCCCAAAAAACTTTTTTCCCTTAAATAAGCTATATACTAATTGAAAATCAATAATTCTTCTATTTCCCGCGTAGGTAGAAGCATGAAACTTTGGAAATTTATTGAGTACATGCATCCCTCGATAATTGACAAAAGAGAATATTAAAATTCCCATTTATGGGGGCTGGGGCCCAAAAAACAATTTTTTCATAATATGGGCTATATAAAAATTGAAAATCACCAATTCTCCTATTTCCCGAGTAGGTAGACTCATGAAACGTTGAAGAGTTGATAAATACACTTTCACGATGCTAGCAGGTGAAATAATATTTACAATATCTCTTACTGGGGGGCCGGGGCCCAAATTTTAAAACTGAAAATCACTAATTCTCCCATACCCCATTTAGCATGAAACTTTAGAAAGCTGTTGAGTACAATCTTCCGATGATAATTTGCGAAAGAGAATGTTTAATTCCCACCAATGGGGGTACGGGGGCCAAAAAATAATGGGGCCCCCAAAAAGTTATTTTTCTTATACGAGCTATTTACAAATTCAAATAATTAATTATCCTATTTCCCGTATATGTAGAAGCATGAAACTTTGTAAATTTTTTGATTACTTGCTTCCGGTGATAATTGGCAAAAGAGAAAGTTAAATTTCCAACTAATAGGGGCTGGGACCCCAAAACCGTTTTTTTCTTCATAATATGAGCTATATAAAAATTGAAAATCAATAAATCTCCTCTTTCCCATATAGGTAGAAGCATGAAACTTTTTAAATTTTCAGGGTAAAAGCTCCCGCAAAAATTGTCAAAATGAATGTTAAAATTCACTCTAATTGGCGGCCGGGGGCCCAAATATATTTTTCTTATATTAAAAGCCCGACTTATCACTAACTCTCTAATTGTCCATGTAGGTAGTAGCATGAAACTTCGGGAAGTTGTTTAGTACAATCTCACGATTAAAATTGGTGAAAGAGAATGGTTAATTCCCATTCATTGGGGGCCGGGGGCACAAATATAGCTTTTTCTTATATTAAAATCCGACTCATCACAAATTCCACAATTCATCGTGTAGGTAAAAACATAAAACTTTTGGAAGTTGTTGGGTACTTTTAAAATTCACACTCATTGCGACCGGGGCCTCAAAAACGTGTTTTTTAAATTAATATGTGCTATATACAAATTGAAAAGCACTATTTTTCCTATTTCCCAAATAGATAAAGGCATGAAACTTTGGGGTTTTTTAAATAAACTTCCACGATGGCAGCAGGTGAAAAAATATTCAAAATATCCCTTATTGGGGCCAAATATAATTTTTGTATGCACTCACTCACTCACTCATCACTAATTCTCCAACTTCCCGCAGCAAAGATAGGGTAAATTGTTAGTCTATACTAATAAAAGGGAAAGCCCTGACTGACTGACGCACTCATTCATCACTAATTCTCCAACTTCCCGTGTAGTTAGAAGCATGAAACTTTGGGAAGTTGTTGGGTACCATCTCACGACGAAAATTGGCGAAAAAGAATTTTTACGTTCACACTCATGAGGGCCGGGGCCCCAAAAACGTTTTTTTCATTAAATAAGCTATATCCTAAATGAAAATCAATAATTATTCTATTTCCCGTGTAGGTAGAATCATGAAACTTTGGAAATTTATTGAGTACATGCTTCCGACTATAATTGGCAACAGAGAATATTAAAATTCCCATTTATGGGGGCTGGGGCCCCAAAAACAATTTTTTCATAATATGGGCTATATAAAAATTGAAAATACCCAATTCTCCTATTTCCCGAGTAGGTAGACTCATGAAAAGTTGAATAGTTGATAAATACACTTTCACGATGCTAGCAGGTGAAATAATATTTACAATATCTCTTACTGGGGGGCCGGGGGCCCAAACTAAAAAATTGAAAATCACTAATTCTCCCATACCCCATTTAGGTAGAAGCATGAAACGTTAAAAAGCTGTTGAGTACAATCTCCCAATGATAATTTGCGAAAGAGAATGTTTAATTCCAACTCATGGGGGTACGGGGGCCAAAAAATAATGGGGCCCCCAAAAAGTTTTTTCTCCTTATATGAGCTATTTACAAATTCAAATAATTAATTTTCCTATTTCCCGTATAGGTAGAAGTAGGAAACTTTGTAACTTTTTTGATTACGTATTTCCGATGATAATTGGAAAAAGAGAACGTTAAATTTCCAACTAAAGGGGACCGGGACCCCCAAAAATGTTTTTTTTCTTCATAATATAAATATATAAAAATTGAAAATCACTAATTCTCCTATTTCTCGAGTATCTAGACTCATGACAAGTTGAGGAATTGATAATTACATTTTCACGATGGTAGCAGGTGAAAAAATATTGAAAATATCTCTTACTGGGGGCCGGGGGGGGGGGCAAATGTAGTTTTGGGGGGGGGGGGGCAAATGTAGTTTTTTTTCCTAATATAAACTATATAAAAACTGAACATCAATAAATCTCCCTTTCTCCATGTTGGTAGAAGCATGAAACTTTGGGAAGTTGTTTAGTAAAATCTCCCGATGAAAGTTGGTATTAAAAACCGACTCATCACTATTTCCACAATTCATCGTGTAGGTAAAAACATAAAACTTTTGGAAGTTGTTGGGTACCCTCTCACGACGAAAATTGGCGTAAAATATGTTATAAATGCACACTTATGAGGGCCAGGCACCCCAAAACGTGTTTTTTCCTTATATGTGCTATACAAAACTTGAAAATCACTTTTTATCCTATTTCGCGAATAGGCAAGCGCATGAAACTTTGGTGATTTTGTTAAATACACTTCCACGATGGCAGCAGGGAAAAAATATTTAAAATATCCCTTGCTGGGCGCGATGGGCCCAAATATAGTTTTATAATGCACTCACTCGTCACTAATTCTCCAACTTCCCGCAGCAAAGCGCGGGGAAATTGCTAGTCTTGTATAAATGTAGGACACAATAATCTTCTGTGCAGAAGGATTGTCTATAGAAATAATTAGATAAGATGTTAAAAATATTGAAAGCTATCATGAAAAGCTTACCATAACATGTCTCATTATTTGTAGAATTTAATTGCATTCCCTTTGGACAGTAGCATTGTTCAATATATGGAGTTGTTGATATTACACCACATGCATGGGAACACTGGTTTGTTTGTGTACAAGTTGCTGTCAGAGGAAGTTAACAGTGCATTAGACTTTACCTAGCAATATTCAAGAAATAAGTTGTTGCATTTGTTACTTATTAAAAATAATTAAATTGCATTACTTTTATTTAATTAAAATTAAATTTGGAAATAAAATTAATACGAATTATTTAAAAAAAAAAAAAAAAACATACTGCTTTACAATAAACATTATTAAAATTTAGTTTTAAAAATTACAGATTTTTTAAAATTCTCACAGCAACTCAGCATTTTTAAAACATTAAAATACTCATTAGGCTATCACTAGAGTAGTAAAATGCTTCTTAGGTAGAGTCAGAAAGATATTGAGAGGGTAAGTGAGACACAGTTCTATAGACAAAGTGAAATTAGGAGTTTCTGTGACCAGAATTCCCACATTAAAAATTTTAAACTCTATACTTACAAAACTTGGTATTGTGGAAGCAAAAAAAAAAAAGCGTTTAAATGAACATATCACATGAGAGACTTTAATGAATTTATCAGTTATCACTGTTTAAAACTTTCAATTTCATTATTTATAACTAGCCGACTTCTCCTTTCATCAAAGGAATAGGTTTCAGAGCCTCATTTTCATGTTGCTTTGGTGCTAAATAAATTAAAAAAACAAAACAAACTGGTTGTTATCTTTGTCAGAAAAAAGCCAGCAACACAATTGAATGTTGCTGCATTGTTTGCCAAGGTTTTCGTTTAATTTTAATGCATTTAAATAGGTGTGAATATGTTTGAGACCAGCTTGTTTTTTTTTTCATGCAAAATGATATTGCATATGTTAACAAGTGTCATTTTCAGAAGTCAATTTGTATTTATGGAGCAGCTTTAGAAAACGTAAATTTCATTTAAAAAAAAAATTAACACAGTTATTAAAAAAAACGCTGCGGCATAATGTTCCCAGTAAATGAGCTATCTTATTCATATGCATAATATAGAAAATATTATTATTTTGTGTCATCAAAATCAATGTGACCTTTTATCAAAAGTTTAAAAAGAAGAATCCAATAGAAATGAAAATTATTTTGAAATGTGGTTGGTGGTTGAATAAGATTTCTTCCCTTTTTTTAAAGTGTTATTTAAAAATATGTTTATAAACTGTTACAAGTGCCTCCTTGTATATCTTCCAAAAGAAAAAAAGAACAAAACAATTAGGCAGTGCCTGGCAGGGACGGAGTGAAAAAATTGAGGGACACAAAATTCATTTATTGAGCTGCGGAGGAACATTCCGAAAAATGAATTTCAAAAAAATTTTTAAAAATGAGTTTATAAATCACTGATATATGGCACAAAAATCTCCTTTTTAACATAATATAACAATCCTAAATTGTATATTATAAAGCAATACTTTGATTTAAACCCGGTGTAACAGGCCAGATTATACCCCTGACCAGAATATACCTGAGTATAATCTGGCCTAGGTAGACTGTCAAGAGGTTTTTCGAAAAAATCCGGGACATTTTTGTTCAATTCCGGGACAAATTAAAAATAAATAAAAAAACCTAAAAAAATTTCTTTAAATAGCTCACTTAAATCATAAAGCAATCATAAAATAGCCATTCATTAAATTTAAAAAAAATTGTTTATTCTTTTTAAAAACTCTTTAAATTCAACATATTTTTAATAGGTAACCCTTTCGAATATTACTTTAAATTTGTAATTATATTTTTCGCTTGAGTGGATTTTTTCAAGAAATTTATTTCATTCTTCTTGATGGCATCATAGAAAATGCTGCAATTCATGTTTGAATTGTATTGAATTGATAAGAGGGCATCAACTGTGGAGACCTCCAGCTGGTCAGTCCAAATCTGATTCATGTAAGAAAACAAGCGCTCAACTTCAGTGGAGGTTCCTGCTAATGCTAAAGCTAATTGCACTAGTTTTTCAAAATTTACCAGTTGTCCTGTGTTGTTGCGAAAGTGAATAAATAAATTTGCTCAAATCTTATCAGGTGAAAGATTTTCTTGTAACTATTTCTGCAAATTGTCAGTTATAAAATATGTGATAATATTAAATTCGTCTAACAAAAGATCTCGATTAATTATTGTCTTAATTTCCTCTCCATATCGCTGTGCAACGAAGTCTAATGATTCTTCAACTTTAATCCAGTCTGGACATTTTCGCAAAATCATCCACTTCTGAACCATCGACAGTTTTTTCCCATAAATCAAAGTATTCAATGACGACACTCAGTAACTTACTTTAATCTCATTTTTGATAAAAATTAGAAAAAAACGTCGATTTTTTCCCTTGTGGACCACCTTAAACACTTAGAAATAGCAACATTTATAATTTTTCTTGCTTCCAAAAATTTGGATCGACGTGCTTGACAAAAGTTCAAAAAAAAAAAAAATATGAATTACATTTAAATTTTAACGATCACTTTTGAATTTATTCATAAAAAAATACTTAATTTTCTAAATCCGGGACAAAATGCGTCCCTGACAGGATTCCGAGACAGAGTTGAAATTTAGGGACTGTCTCGGCAAATTACCAGCAGATGGACAGTCTAGGCCTAGGCCAGAATATACTCCGGGAGTTAAACTGGCCTAGGCCAGAATATACCCCTCCAGGCCAGAATATACCCCTTTGACAACATGGGGATAGATAGTAAAAAATGGATGGATCCCTATTTAGACATTCTATTGGTGTTTTAGCTTTGTTAGAGAAGTTTAACTAATTTCTTAAGTAAGAAAGATGTTTTATTTACAATAAAATAATATTACAATAATTTCTTGTATTACGATAACTGATAGGATGGTAATTTTTAGCGCATTTTCGAGAAGTCGAATGCGCTATTGCACCCGTTTTGTCCGTCCGTCCGTCCGTCATCACCCTTGATCTCAGCATCCATAAGTCCTAGACCCATGAGGTATATATGTTTTTTGTATGTCGTGACCTGCCATTTGTGCATCAACACTCAGTTACTCGATCCGTTAAAAAAACCCGTTAAAACTACCAAAAAATATTTGGAATCGAGAGGTAACACTAGCGCAGGGAACGGCCGCCATTGCCGGAAGTCGAATACATAGTTTTTCAAGCATTGAAGAGTGGTGCGAAAGCGTGCAAAAGAATTAGTTTTTTTTTTAGTTGACGTCATTAGAATATGTGTAAAAGTTTAGAGAGTTTTACGTCATCATTTGTGGTGACTTGTAGTTAGATTAAAGAGAAAATAAAAAATTTTTAAATGTAAAGAAATGACTTTAAAATAAAAAAAATGTCAGGTATATTCATTACACAAGAAAATTCATAAAAATATGTCTAAAATCTAAACACAATTACTGATAACTACATAATGCTGATATCTAACATAAGTACTGATACATAATACGAAAATGCGCTAACACGTCCTGAATTCCAATAGGGACCAGGCTTAACATGATTTTTTTAAATCTTAAGTCTACAAATTACACATATATAGATGGGATCAGCCTTTTTAAAAAAAATTATTATTATGTATTTTATAAATTTGAATAATTAAAGCAAAACAAGAACTGATTATTAAAAAAATAAATAATTTAAGCGAGACATGGACTAAATTTGTAGCTTTGTGGACCTCGCTTATTAATCAAATCATTGTGTGTAATTATTTTGAAAATGCAATATATATATATATATAAATTGAATTAAATTATGCATGAATGTGTTGCTTAACCCAACCAGTGCTCCGATGATTCTGTTAAAGGCACTGTGAATGGCAGCCTACAACAAAAGGAACAAGAGAGCATAGGTGAAGAAACCGACATAATAGTGATACAATCTGTCTCAAAACCAATGCAGATTAGGAATTCTAACCCAGTAAAAATTTCAAGAAGAAAGCGTCTTAGCACAACTCTTTGCCTTACTTTTGACAAGTTTGTATATAATGGCCTCACTCGAGATCTTGAACACCGAGACATGCATAAAGGGGAAAGGGCGGTTACTTCAGGGCCATGAGCTACATTCTGACAGGAACAGAGGACAACCACATCCTCCACAGAGATAAAGTAATTCAACACATGAACACTGGCATTACATAACAACTACATGACTACTTGAATCAAAATATTGAATGAGTAGCCTGAGGAAACCAGGAAAACCAACATTCTATCAACATTTAAATTACAATAAAAATGCAAGACTAGACATAAACCAATAATAAGCGTATGATGTAATAATCATCTGTTATGAAGGAGTGTCTTTAAATGTTACGATATGATACTGGCAAGGAATCCTAAGTGTCCGCACGCGTTCTAAAATCAACAAACATAACGACTCTTAAATTATTGTTTTAAAATAATCCTGTAGTGCTTAAGTTAATGTTAATTTTTTAAAAAGAAAAGAAAAACGCTGATTACAATTTATTTTCATAGACTGTATTTTTGCTCTTGAATCGTCGAAAGTATGTAAGATTTCATATTTTGAAAACGAGACAGCGACATCATCCTTTTCAAATAAAATATTATATATATA
>MUZC01001733.1:3111-17024 GCA_002072015.1 Radix auricularia | reverse complement strand
GGACGTGTGGTGGGGGCGGGCCGCCCCGGGTGACACCTTCAGGGGGGGTGACACCAGACTATAAAAATACAGACCTTAGAGAACACAGACCTTAGAGAACACAGACCTTAGAGAACACAGACCTTAGAGAACACAGACCTTAGAGAACACAGACATCTTAGAATTTCTGACATTCTTTCGTTCAAAATCAGTTCGGCTGGAGATTATTAGTTGTGTACGGATTCTTAGTTATGTGAGGACAATGGTCAGAGTAACAATATTGTTACAAGTTAGTCAGAGTAACATTATGCAATTCCTGATCTAGCACCCCTGGTTTAACACCCCTTATCTAGCTCCCCTGGTTCAACATCCCTTATCTAACACCCCTGGTTTAACACCCCTTATCTAGCACCCCTGGTTCAACACCCCTTATCTAGCACCCTGGTTTAACATTCCGGATCTAGCACCCCTGGTTTAACAGCCCTGATATAGCACCCCTGGTTTAACACCCCTGATCTAGCAACCCTGGTTTAACACCACCAAACTAGCACCCCTTGTTTAACATCACTTATCTAACACCCCTGGTTTAACACCCCTCATCTAGCACCCCTGGTTTAACACCACCAAACTAGCACCCCTTGTTTAATACCCCTCATCAAGCACCCCGTGTTTAACACCCCTCATCTAGCACCCCAGGTTTAACATCCCTGATGCAGCACCCCTTAACTTAGCAACCTTGATGTAGCGCCCCTGATCTAACACCTCTGAATGCTCAATCGCCGTGGTTGTTACGCCCCTGTCTGATTTGTACACACCATTAAATATCCAGCCTAGTTAACAGATTCAGGCCAGTAAATGAGATTAGAGTGTACAATTAAAAGGGGGGGGAGGACACACAATTTTTTCATGGCGTATTTCACTCCCAGCTGCTAAACGCCTCCCTCGTCCCCAACCCCCAACGTACTCACACCACCTGGAAACAAACTTCCCCCTCCCCCCCCCCCAACTGTCGGCTTACGACAAAACTGAGAAACTGAGAGAGAGAGAGTGAGAGAGAGAGAGAGAGAGAGAGAGAGGAGAGAGAAAAAAGTAGTCCCCGTCGTGTAAACAAAACCGCAGTCGCTAATCCAGATATCAATACACCGCGGAATAAGACGAGCGTGCGTGGCCGCACTACACTACGGCAAGTGAACGCTAGCTTCCAAGTAGCAATTAAACTCTACAATGTTCCTGCATTCCCCCCCCCCCCGTCGCAAAGCAGCGAATCTATTTCTTTTAATGGCATAGACAAGATCGTGCACTTGCTTGTCGAGGATATTACAATACTCAAAGGGTATAAATGTCGCACGAGAATATTACAGGGGTCCTCAAGCTTGTTGTTAGCGACGATTTCACAGAGCATGATGATGAAAGACGAGAGAGATAGATATCGGCCCCGTTAAAGTGGGCTCGTCAAATAGACCCACGTCTGAGGGGGGGGGCGGGCATAACTGAATGGGGCGTTATAACAGGATGGGTGTCGTTTATTTCATTGCGTGGGGCAACAGCCCTTGCTTCAGCTTCTCAAATTGTTTAAATAGTTCAAGGGACAGTTGAGTTCAGGAAATACACTTATTTTAGCTAAGCGTCACCACACCAAACATTGTTTGAGAACCGCTATCATTTGATTATTGCCTGTTACTGCCGTGCGAGTATTTGAGAACCACTAACATATGGGTATTAACTATAAAATGTCGCGCGATTATCATGACGGTAAATGTCGTGTTTATCTCCGTGGCAGGAGAGTTACACACGTGGATGTGTGTGTGGCGGGGCGAGGGGGGATGAGAAGGTGTGTGGATCATAAACCTGGGCGCCCACGTATTTTATTAGCTCCTAGGTAGCCTGAATGGAGTTTTGGCTTTACAGCCGAGAACAACAACGAGATTACTGCTACTGTTAGACCACAGAGACTGGTGCAGTGCACGGGACAGAGGGAACTTGGGGACTAAGACTTCGTGGGAGGTAAAGGGTTAACTGTGATTGGTGGGCACAAGGGGGAGAAGACAGGTACCTAAGGTGGGGAGGTGGAGATGGGGAGGTAACTGAGATGGGGAGGTAACTAAGATGGGGAGGTAACTGAGATGGGGAGGTAACTGAGACGGGGAGGTAACTGAGATGGGGAGGTCACTAAGATGGGGAGGTGGAGATGGGGAGGTAATTGAGATGGGGAGGTAACTGAGATGGGGAGGTAACTGAGATGGGGAGGTAACTAAGATGGGGAGGTGGAGATGGGGAGGTAACTGAGATGGGGAGGTAACTGAGATGGGGAGGTAACTGAGATGGGGAGGTAATTAAGATGGGGAGGTAACTGAAATGGGGAGGTAAGGTGGTAACTAAGTCATATTGTTAAGTCCTGTTCTCTAAGTCATATCGTCAAGTCATGTCCTTGGATGGTAACGCTTCAGTCTTTTCAAGTAGTTAAGTTTGATGACAAAGCTCGCGTACGTATAACACCCATTTTTACATCTATTGTAATTTGTTAATCTTTTCAAGTTCTATCCCATTACAGTAATTTTACAAGTAATGGTGATATGGCTGGTAATGCTTCGGTACTATTTTGTCCTGCATTCGTGCAATCTACCACACGTCCTAACCAGGTCCTATTCAGGTGAACAGGTCGCAAGGTTTCTCACATTATGAAATTAGCGAGAGGTCAAACCCAAAGACACGCTGAGTGAATAATGAGGAAAGAAAATCCGGCTAAAATCAATTTCAGGCCCTCGCAACCTGCTCGAGTAACATCCTCGCGTGTCCGCGCATAATTGTGCACGTGCGGGGAGTGGGTCTGATGTAATACAGACTTGATTAGATGGAGGCAAACGACCGAATTGGAGGTTCAGTTCCGGTCTCGTCGAAAAGTGCGTTGTGTTTGTAGTTGTGTGCGTCCTGTGTGCGTCCTGTGTGCGTCCTTTGTTGTTGGCATCGACCGTGGTGGGCGATACTTGAAAAGTTATCGGTTAAAAAACGATTTAGCGATACCAAGCGATAGATTCTGATAGTTGTGACTGATTTGATTTCAATTCGATATACTCATATCGTCAAGCCAGGTGGGTAATCTGACGTATGACGGGTATCTGCTTAGTTCCTCAAGGTTATAGAACCGGTGTCAGTCAATCTGCCAATTTTTGTCTTGTTTACAAAAGGCCCATTAACTCTAGAAATATAGATTTTTTAAAGAAACCCTTTGGTCATGTCTGGCGCTGGTTTATAATGAATTGAAAGTTCAAGATGGTGGTCGCCTTAAATTATCCATGTTAGAAGAATTAGATTTCCTTGGCCACAGCAAAGCCACCCAGTGGCGTCGCTAGGGACGTGTGGTGGGGGCGGGCCGCCCCGGGTGACACCTTCAGGGGGGGTGACACCAGACTATAAAAATTCTATATATTCCCGTTATTCGGCACTGGAAAACTCGGAGGATTTCTATGGGTTAAATCATGAGGGGGTGACGCCATGAGCTACCGCCCCGGGTTGACACCATGAGCTACCGCCACGGGTGACACCATGAGCTACCGCACCGGGTGACACCAACCCTAGTGACGCCTCTGAAGCCACCCGCTCCCTCCCCCGTGAAATGCAACCGAGGTCTTTGATTGGGTCACCACGATTTGAGAAGCACTATTTTAATGCATATGACCGGGCCAGAGTGCCAGGTAATGGGGAGATTTAATTAATTTCCCGCCACCCCATCTCCCCCACCCCAGCCGGGCGTTGAGCCTAACACGACATAATTTACGTCACCATTCGCCAGGAGAGAAAATGTGACGCCCCGGGGGTGTACCGTCCCCCTCCCCCTCCCCACCCGTCTTACGCTAATGTTCGCTCATTTAACAGCCGCACGGCGTGACGGCCAACACAACATGAACGTACCTCAGTGTTTGATTGCCCACTGGCCGCCCCTTGAAACCACTTCACTTATTGATGTTCATTCTACCGTTGAGCTATTGCCTCCCGTCCCCAGACAGGGGGTGGGAGGTAAGCTGGAGACGTCAAGGGGGGGGGGGGTGTTGTACTGTTGAGCCGATTGGATTTGTATCAAGAATTAATTGAGCCAATAATTTCCACGACCTTGACATTACGACATTTAACAATTCTCGTTGGATTAAATTTATCAGTGGTCCTCAAAAAAACCCACCAACGCTGTCACTGTGGAGACATTTCTCAAGACACAAGACAGATCACATGTTTGCTGGTGATCAATAGCCTGATATGATGATAGGAAATGAAATGGTCTGTAGCTCCATTGACCGCTCATGTCCACTGAGCTTGTAGCGGTAAAGTGACGTCAGCGAGATATGGATGTAGACTGCGTGTATTATTGTTGTATTATTGCAATATTATTGTTGTATTATTGCAATATTATTGTTGTATTATTGCTGTATTATGCTCATTAAAAAAAAATATCAACGATTAAACGGTTTTAAGGCCTTTGGCAAAGTAACGTAACGTGTGCCAGTGGCGTAGCTATGGGAGGGGGTCCGAATTGAAAGTCCCCCTAGGCCCCCAATTCAAGGGGGGTAGTTAGTGTCAAATTTTTTTTTTACAATATATATTACGCCCCAGCCATGTATGTGGGGCCCCGAGAGGGGTTAAGCCCCCCTGGGCCCCCAAACCCCTACAAATTCCTAGCAACGCCACTGACATGAGCCCCATCACATGTCTTTCTTATCGTGACATTGCTATGAACTCAACGAGTCGTATCTGGTGATTACCTTAACGGAAAAAAATGAGTCACTCCTCCACACACACATACACAAACATCTATGCCATGCCATTCAAAGGGATATTTTGGGTTGACATTGTTTATACACAGTGTGAGAACCTTGACACAATTCCATGATTGATCCCAATAAGTCTTCAATATTAATGCGATGGGTCAGTAAACTCCTTCTAGCCCTCATCTAATTCCATTTGTGACGTCACGATTCCCACACATACATAAAAAAATAATGACAAAAAGGGGGAACAATTTCCACACAAATAAACCTTTCCATTTGGCCCTCGTCCCCCCTTCGGAACAAAACCGCACGCAGCAGCTCGTGGAGGGAACACACCGGACAGGCGTCCATTTCTCTACTCCACAACTCCGCTTGGTTTCGGGACAGAAAGTAGTTCCGGCGATAGATAACCATCTGCTAAATATTGTGGAAACGAAACCCCGCGGGTACGGGGGGGCGGGGTTCTGAGTGGGGGGAAGGGCATGGGNAGCGATCGAAATGGAGGGTGGGAGGGGGGGAGACATGCTTTGATTTTTATTCCGTTTCAAGAGGCTGAACAAACAGGGCAAAAATTAACCTTGGGTGGAGGGGAGGGCGGCGGCAAGGATTGGTGGGGGCAAGAAAAAGGGAGGATTCTGTGATTTTGTTCCCAGTAAGGTCCTGAGACGAGGTGTCCCATTGAATGGCGGGTTTTGATAACAGGCGCCGGGTCCATTGTGTCGTTCCACTCACAAAGATAACAAATTAGTTCCTTGATTCATGGAGGGGTGGTGCTGTTGTATCGACGTCACGCGCAAGGAAACATGAGCATGAAAGGAGAGATGGCTTTAAGTCAAGGGACGAGGCGGGAGCGAGGGCGTCCAGCTGGGGAGACATTTAATTAAGACCGAATCAATCAACCGTCAATAACACCACCAAGAGATCTTGGTCACAACAATAAAACTAAGCAACAACAACAAACTTGTCACAACAACAAACTTGTTACAACAACAAGCATGTCACATTTGGAGACACGAGTGGTTGGTACATGAAGTCTGGGTAGTTGTATGGTGTAGTGTAGGGATATGATAGAGGGAAATACTGATGTTGGCAACAGGGATCGAGGTAGGATTGGGGTTATCGAAGTGGATTGGATTGGGGTTATTGAAGTGGATTGGATTGGGGTTATTGAAGTGGATTGGATTGGGTTATTGAAGTGGATTGGATTGGGGTTATTGAAGTGGATTGGATTGGGGTTATTGAAGTGGATTGGATTGGGGTTATTGAAGTGGATTGGATTGGGGTTGAATGACAGGAGAGTTCATGATTTAGGTTTATATTATTAGCAGGTTGATAACATAGATAGTGTGTTATTGACAGGTTGATAAAATAGATTGTGTGTTATTGGCAGGTTGATAAAATAGATTGTGTGTTATTGACAGGTTGATAACATAGATAGTGTGTTATTGACAGGTTGATAAAATAGATTGTGTGTTTTTGGCAGGTTGATAAAATAGATTGTGTGTTATTGGCAGGTTGATAAAATAGATTGTGTGTTATTGACAGGTTGATAACATAGATTGTGTGTTATTGACAGGTTGATAAAATAGATTGTGTGTTTTTGGCAGGTTGATAAAATAGATTGTGTGTTATTGACAGGTTGATAAAATAGATTGTGTGTTATTGACATGTTGATAAAATAGATTGTGTGTTATTGACAGGTTGATAACATAGACTGTGTATTATTGGCAGGTTGATAAAATAGATTGTGTGTTATTGACAGGTTGATAAAATAGATTGTGTCTTATTGGCAGGTTGATAAAATAGAAGGTGTGTTATTGGCAGGTTGATAAAATAGAAGGTGTGTTATTGACAGGTTAACCAAATAGAAGGTGTGTTATTGACAGGTTGGTTAAAAAGGTGTATTATTGTCAGGTTAAACAAATAGAAGGTGTGTTATTGGCAAGTTAACCAAATGGAAGGTGTGTTATTGGCAGGTTGGTTAAATATAAGGTGTGTTATTGTCAGGTTAACCAAATGGAAGGTGTGTTATTGGCAGGTTGGTTAAATAGAAGGTGTGTTATTGGCAAGTTAACCAAATAGAAGGTGTGTTATTGGCAAGTTAACCAAATGGAAGGTGTGTTATTGGCAGGTTGGTTAAATAGAAGGTGTGTTATTGGCAGGTTCACTAAATAGAAGGTGTGTTATTGGCAAGTTACCCAAATAGAAGGTGTGTTATTGGCAGGTTGGTTAAATGGAAGGTGTGTTATTGTCAGGTTAACCAAATAGAAGGTGAGTTATTGGCAGGTTGGTTAAATAAAAGGTGTGTTATTGTCAGGTTAAGCAAATGGAAGGTGTGTTATTGGCTGGTTGGTTAAATAGAAGGTGTGTTATTGGCAAGTTAACCAAATGGAAGGTGTGTTATTGGCAGGTTGGTTAAATAGAAGGTGTGTTATTGGCAAGTTAACCAAATAGAATGTGTGTTATTGGCAGGTTGGTTAAATAGAAGGTGTGTTATTGGCAAGTTAACCAAATGGAAGGTGATTTATTGTCAGGTTAACCAAATGGAAGGTGTGTTATTGGCAGGTTGGTTAAATAGAAGGTGTGTTATTGGCAAGTTAACCAAATAGAAGGTGTGTTATTGGCAGGTTGGTTAAATAAAAGGTGTGTTATTTGCAGGTTAACTAAATAGAAGATGTGTTATTGGCAGGTTGGTTAAATAGAAGGTGTGTTATTTGCAGGTTAACTAAATAGAAGGTGTGTTATTGTCAGGTTAACAAAATAGAAGGTGTGTAATTGGTAGGTTAACCAAACTCTAAGAAGGTGATTTAACATGTGTCTATTGGTGGTACCACACCGACGTTACCACCAAACCAAAACACCATTAAAGGTGTAGGGTTATCTTAGTCCAGCTGTGGGGGGGGGAGGGGTATGGAAATTAAAGGTTATCTCCCCTTAATAAAGATGGAGGTTCCTCGTGTTAGGACACAGGCCATTTTAACATTAGTAGGAAATACGTTCTAGTATGAAATTGGTCAATACACACACAAGAATTCTGGGACATGTGTTGATTGTTAACATTCATAGATGAAGCATCATGTCTGAATCCATGTTAACACAACATGCAACCAACATGTCTGAATGCAAATCCATGTTAACACAACATGCAGCCAACATGTCTGAATGCAAATCAATGTTAACACAACATGCAGCCAACATGTCTGAATGCAAATCAATGTTAACACAACATGCAAGCATCATGTCTGAATCCATGTTAACACAACATGCAGCCAACATGTCTGAATCCATGTTAACATAAAATACAGCCAACATGTCTGAATCCATGTTAACATAACATGCAGCCAACATGTCTGAATTCATGTTAACATAAAATACAGCCAACATGTCTGAATCCATGTTAACACAACATGCAGCCAACATGTCTGAATCCATGTTAACATAAAATACAGCTAACATGTCTGAATCCATGTTAACATAACATACAGTCAACATGTCTGAATCCATGTTAACATAAAATACAGCCAACATGTCTGAATCCATGTTAACATACAGTTCGATGAGACATAGATGAAATCTGTCATAGTCCCATGAGCCATAGATGAAATCTGTCATAGTCCCATGAGACAGATGAAATCTGTCATAGTCCCATGAGACATAGATGAAATCTGTCATAGTCCCATGATACAAAGATGAAATCTGTCATAGTCCCATGAGCCACAGATGAAATCTGTCATAGTCCCATGAGACAGATGAAATCTGTCATAGTCCCATGTGACAAAGATGAAATCTGTCATAGTCCCATGAGACAGATGAAATCTGTCATAGTTCCATGAGACATAGATGAAATCTGTCATAGTCCCATGAGACAAAGATGAAATCTGTCATAGTCCCATGAGCCATAGATGAAATCTGTCATAGTCCCATGAGCAATAGATGAAACCTGTCATAGTCCCATGAGACAGATGAAACATGTCATAGTTCCATGAGACAGATGAAACCTGTCATAGTTCCATGAGACAAAGATTAAATCTGTCATAATCCCAAGAAACATAGATGAAACCTGTCATAGTTCCATGAGACAGATGAAACATGTCATAGTTCCATGAGACAAAGATTAAATCTGTCATAATCCCAAGAGACATAGATGAAACATGTCATAGTCCCATGAGACAGAATGAAACATGTCATAGTTCCATGAGACAAAGATTAAATCTGTCATAATCCCAAGAGACATAGATGAAACATGTCAGAGTCCCATGAGACAGATGAAACCTGTCATAGTTCCATGAGACAAAGATTAAATCTGTCATAATCCCAAGAGACATAAATGAAACATGTCAGAGTCCCATGAGACAGATGAAACATGTCATAGTTCCATGAGACAAAGATTAAATCTGTCATAATCCCAAGAGACATAGATGAAACATGTCAGAGTCCCATGAGACAGATGAAACATGTTATAGTTCCATGAGACAGATGAAACCTGTCATAGTTCCATGAGACAGATGAAACATGTCATAGTTCCATGAGACAGATGAAACATGTCATAGTTCCATGAGACAGATGAAACATGTCATAGTCCCATGAGACAGATGAAACATGTCATAGTTCCATGAGACAGATGAAACCTGTCATAGTTCCATGAGACATAGATGAAATATGTTATAGTTCCATGAGACATAGATGAAATATGTTATAGTTCCATGAGTTTGTCAGCCTGTCTTAGTCATTGGTCGTTACGAGACTATGTCAAAAACATCTAACGGGTGAGTTCCATAGAACAAATGATAGGTACACAATCAATATCAAGGCTACGTGTTTATATTTTAGATGGCAAGTAGCTATTAAATACTTTATCATGTTCTGCATTACAGTCACAGGTCAATTGTTAACATGACATGACTCATAACATGTAGCCATGCAGCAAGCAGCGATACAAAAATAACACGCAGCGATCTTAACACAACATGCAGCCAACATGTCTGAATATATGTTAACATAACATACAGCCAACATGTCTGAATCCATGTTAACACACCATGCAGCCAACATGTCTGAATATATGTTAACATAACATACAGCTAACATGTCTGAATCCATGTTAACACACCATGCAGCCAACATGTCTGAATATATGTTAACATAACATACAGCTAACATGTCTGAATCAATGTTAACACAACATGCAAGCATCATGTCTGAATCCTTGTTAACACAACATGCAGCCAACATGTCTGAATCCATGTTAACACAACATGCAGCCAACATGTCTGAATCCATGTTAACACAACATGCAGCCAACATGTCTTAATCCCTGTTAACACAACATGCAGCCAACATGTCTGAATCCATGTTAACACAACATGCAGCCAACATGTCTGAATCCCTGTTAACACAACATGCAGCCAACATGTCTGAATCCATGTTAACATAACATGAAGCCAACATGTCTTATTCCACGTTAACACAACATGCAAGCAACATGTCCTGAATCCATGTTAACACAACATGCAAGCATCATGTCTGAATCCATGTTAACACAACATGCAGCCAACATGTCTGAATCCCTGTTAACACAACATGCAGCCAACATGTCTGAATCCATGTTAACACAACATGCAGCCAACATGTCTGAATATATGTTAACATAACATACAGCTAACATGTCTGAATACATGTTAACACAACATTCAACCAACATGTCTGAATGTAAATCCATGTTAACACAACATGAAGCCAATATGTCTGAATCCATGTTAACATAACATGCAGCCAACATGTCTGAATCCATGTTAACATAACATGCAGTCAACATGTCTGAATGCAAATCCATGTCAACACAACATGAAGCCAATATGTCTGAATCCATGTTAACATAACATGCAGCCAACATGTCTGAATCCATGTTAACATAACATGCAGTCAACATGTCTGAATACATGTTAACACAACATGCAGCAAATACGCTTGAATCCATGTTTACATAACATGCAACCAACATATCTGAATCCATGTTAAACCAACATGCAGCCAACATGTCTGAATACATGTTAACACAACATGCAGCCAACATGTCTGAATCCATGTTAACACAACATGCAGCCTACATGTCTGAATCCATGTTAACACAACATGCAGCAAACACGCTTGAATCCATGTTTACATAACATGCAACCAACATATCTGAATCCATGTTAAACCAACATGCAGCCAACATGTCTGAATACATGTTAACACAACATGCAGCCAACATGTCTGAATACATGTTAACATAACATGCAGCCAACATGTCTGAATCCATGTTAACATAACATGCAGCCAACATGTCTGAATCCATGTTAACACAACATGCAGTCAACATGTCTGAATCCATGTTAACACAACATGCAGCCAACATGTCTGAATCCATGTTAACACAACATGCAGCCAACATGTCTGAATCTATGTTAACATAACATGCAGTCAACATGTCTGAATCCATGTTAACATAACATGCAGTCAACATGTCTGAATCCATGTTAACACAACATGCAGCCAACATGTCTGAATCCATGTTAACATAACATGCAGCCAACATGTCTGAATCCATGTTAACATAACATACAGCCAACATGTCTGAATCCATGTTAACACAACATGCAGCCAACATGTCTGAATCCATGTTAACACAACATGCAGCCAACATGTCTGAATCCATGTTAACACAACATGCAGTCAACATGTCTGAATCCATGTTAACACAACATGGAGTCAAGCCAGGACTCGGGGCTCCGTGTACCTGTGCTGCACGGCCGATATGGAGATCTGTCACCGTGGGCATGATCAGTCTATTGTACCGAGTGCTGTGGGGGGCGGGAGGGGGGTCAGGCAGGTCATCACAGACACATCGTAAATACATCACGTCACAACTTTATACAATCGCGGAAAGGACGGCAGGGGGAGGTAACTCGTCGGCCAGACAAGGGGAGATAGTCGTGTATGAGCGGGTGTTGATAAGCCGATAGGCCCCTGATGTTTTCGCTTCGGCCCGAGGAGCACATTGTGCCACTTTGTATTATCCGGTTAGTTGATCAAATCAAACGTTAGAATCACCGAGTTGACGTACACACACACACACACAACATGGTTGGGGGAGTTATAGGGCGGGGAGGGGGATAGCAGACAACACGCAACAAGGGGTCTCTTGATTCCTACAGGGGGGTCCCCCCACCCGGCTGACGAAAACACAACCAGGGTTTCTAAAGTTAACAACGAAGCGTACCCGTGATTTCAGCTTGGACTATCTGCCCCACCAAGGGTTTCATGTTTGGCGTACGACATCAAGATTTTGACGGTTAAATAGTGACACATGGTCTTCCGCCTCTAACAACCCCTCTACCTCATCAACCAAAACTTTATAATGTATTATAACAGGAGTGACAGGAGGTAAGACACGTTTGACCAGCAGGTGAGACAGAGTGACCAGGAGGTGACACAGAGTCACCATCAGGTAAGACACAGTTTCACCAGCAGGTGAGATACAGTTTTACCAGCAGGTGAGATACAGTTTGACCAGCAGGTGAGACAGAGTCGTCACCAGCAGGTAAAACACAGTTTGACCAGCAGGTGAGACACAGTTTGACCAACAGGTAAGACACAGTTTGACCGGCAGGTGAGACACAGTTTGACCAGCAGGTAAGACACAGTTTGACCAGCAGGTAAGACACAGTTTGACCAACAGGTGAGACACAGTTTTACCGGCAGGTGAGATACAGTTTGACCAGCAGGTGAGACACAGTTTGACCAGCAGGTAAGACACACAGTTGCCAACAGGTAGACTATGACGTGGCCATCTGTTCCAGCTTCCAACGACTTGAGTCAAGCTTCACATCCTTCCTTTAATTGCCCTCTTCGCGTGCCGGCACATCTGGTGTTAATCTGCTTTAGCCACCCCCACCCCCACCCCCTGCCTTTTCACCCTCGTCTTCGTCCCCCAATCTAGAATCAAACATGAATTATTTATGTTTTCCCATGCTGCACATGGTAAGTTATCTTTGGCTTGCGTCTCTGTTGACATGGTAAGTTATCATTGGTTTGGTTCTCTGTGCACATGGTAAGTTATCATTGGTTTGGTTCTCTGTGCACATGGTAAGTTATCATTGGTTTTGTTCTCTTTGCACATGGTAAGTTATCATTGGTTTGGTTATCTGTGCACATGGTAAGTTATCATTGGTTTGGTTCTCTGTGCACATGGTAAGTTATCATTGGTTTGGTTCTCTGTGTGCACATGGTAAGTTATCACTGGTTTGGTTCTCTGTGTGCACATGGTTAGTTATCAATGGTTTGGTTCTCTGTGTGCACATGGTAAGTTATCAATGGTTTGGTTCTCTGTGTGCACATGGTAAGTTATCACTGGTTTGGTTCTCTGTGTGCACATGGTAAGTTATCATTGGTTTGGTTCTCTGTGCACATGGTAAGTTATCATTGGCTTGGTTCTCTGTGCACATGGTAAGTTATCATTGGTTTGGTTCTCTGTGCACATGGTAAGTTATCATTGGTTTGGTTCTCTGTGCACATGGTAAGTTATCATTGGCTTGGTTCTCTCTGTGCACATTGTAAGTTATCATTGGTTTGGTTCTCAGCACTGTATAACGCCAACATAACACAACACAACACACACATACACAAATGAAACACTTACAACACGCTAAACGCAGTCAGGGGAGATTAGCGAGACTGGGGTTTGATTCCTTTCATGTGCCGCTTTAACTGTCGTCACTTTAAATAATTATATCTATTAGAGCCGGTAGCAATTAATTTTAATTTAATCGTTAGCTTTTGAAAAGTTCACGATTAATTTCACGACTTAATAGTTTTTTTGTTTCGATTAAAGCCAAACATCTTGTGGGAAGTAACAAAAATAGGTAATTGACATTTTGGGGGTTTTATTTCGAATTTTTAAAAACTCCTTTGTACTATTGTACTATGTTCCTCAGCGATACAGATCTTGTGATCTGGGGTATTATATTTTTTAAATAATTTTTTTTTAAATTAAAATGAAAACAATTTTTTCCTAAGTTTATTTGAATTTTGATCGATTAATATTATTTTAATGGATATTTAATAGATAGAATATTTAATGACTAATCGAGAAATTAATCGTCACTGCCCGTTAATGGTACTGATTTTTTTTTTTTG
>MUZC01001732.1:19447-38594 GCA_002072015.1 Radix auricularia | reverse complement strand
CTCACGGTGCCACCCGGTGCGGTAGCTCACGGTGCCACCCGGTGCGGTAGCTCACGGTGCCACCCGGTGCGGTAGCTCACGGTGCCACCCGGTGCGGTAGCTCACGGTGCCACCCGGTGCGGTAGCTCATGGTGCCACCCGGTGCGGTAGCTCATGGTGCCACCCGGTGCGGTAGCTCATGGTGCCACCCGGTGCGGTAGCTCATGGTGCCACCCGGTGCGGTAGCTCATGGTGCCACCCGGTGCGGTAGCTCATGGTGCCACCGCCCTCACGACTAAAGTCAATTAACTTCTCCGAGTTTTCCATTGCCAAATAACGGAAACATGCAGAATTTTACATATTGGTGTCACCCCCTTGACGGTATTACCCGGGGCGGCCCCCCACCGCAACCCCCTAGTGACGCCACTGCTATCGCCTGCCGCCATTTTCTAGCATTTATTGTTTTTCTTAAAATTTTGTTTTTCACTAAACACTGATGACGTCAATCACTCATTAATCTTAACACCCTATAGTCTAAAACACCTATTAATCAAAACAACCATTAATCTCAACAACCATTAATCTAAAGACCAAGGGAACCAAATATTAGTTCATCTTAACACTGCGGAATCTAAATAAAAATGAATCAAAACAAGAGCTGATCTAAAATGGAATCTAAACAATCAAGGATCCTAGCAGCCACATATCTAAAATCAATTTGTTGTTAAAAAGAAACGCAAATCCTAACCTCACAGATTGGGATCCCTGCGTTATCAGTGCCAACCTCACAGATTGGGATCCCTGCTTTATCAGTGCCAACCTCACAGATTGGGATCCCTGCTTTATCAGTGCCAACCTAACTAATTGGGATCCCTTCTTTAACAGTGACAACCACACAAATTGGGATCCATGCGTTATCAGTGCCAACCTCACAGATTGGGATCCCTGCGTTATCAGTGCCAACCCCACAGATTGGGACCCCTCCTTATCACCCCGTTGCCAACCTCATAGATTGGGACCCCTCCTTATCACCCCGTTGCCAACCTCACAGATTGGGACCCCTCCTTATCACCCCGTTGCCAGACGAACTTCCATAAGATGACGTCAGCATTTCACCGCACGATTGGCAAATATTTTTGCCCTCTCCCAAAGCTCGGGACATTTGACAAATTAAATTTCTAACCCTCCTAACATCCCCTACCCCTCCAACCCCCATGTTGTTTTTTTCTTTCCTCTTCAAACTCAGCCTTCGTTCGTATTTACTCCACCCCCCCCCCACTCCCCACCGCAGAATCTTTTTTCCCTCGTTTGTTCTTTAATTGTTCTTGGGAGCGTTCTCCTGACTCCACATATCAAAGGGAATGATGGTGATATATGTAAGAGAAGAGAAGAAAATCGCTTAATCAAGAGACGGGTGCTTCAGTAATTCGTTTAATCAATGGAAGATTACTTTTATATTTGTTTCTCTACCATACCACTTCCAACTTTTTACACAGCCGCAACTTTTTTTCCTTCATGAAATTTACTGATCCTTTCAGTTGTTTTCTTCCGCTCATGCGCCGTTTGAAGTTTGAGCAAAAAATGGGTGGGATGGGGGAAGGGGGGGGGGGGGTCGTGTCGGGTCGAGGGCATGAAGGGAAGATTTCAAACGTCAACAATTTGGGGAACGGCTTCGATTACACTTTTCCGGAATAAAATCGATTCTTTTCATTATACGCGGTTACATTGCAGTGCGCAGTGTTTACAGGTTGTCTTGTGTTAAGGTATTGACTTATCAAATACATATCTGACACTTAATATCCCCCCCCCCCCGTATCTGTGAAGGACTTCCATGTTTTGTGTCAAGGTATTGACTTATCAAATACATATCCGACACATAATACCACCCCCCCCCGTGTCTGTCAGAGATTTCCGTGTCTTGTGTTAAGGTATTGACCTACCAAATACATATCCGACACTTAATACCCCTTGTCTGTCAGAGACGACGACATTGACACAAACTTAACTAATTTAATAAACTAGCGCAAGAGCCTGAGGCCTAACAGGATACAAATTCGTATAGTAGGAAGGAGAGTTGAAATCTGTTGGTAAAATCGACATCTTAATATACCGGTTAAATCACCCGTTAAACCACCGGTTAAAATTAGCCATGGACAATTTTTTAAAGGAGATAAAAATTATTTTAAAGAACTTCAAATAAATTGGTCAAATTGCATGTTTGTTCAAAGTAAGTATGGTGGTCAAATTGAATAAGTTGGTCAAATTGTACAAGTTGGTTAAATTGAATAACTTAGTAAAATACAATAAGTTGGTCAAATTGAATAATATGGTCAAATTAATTGTACATGTTTTTCAAATTGAATAACTTGGTCAAATACAATAAGTTTGTCAAATTGAATAGGTTGGTCAAATTGAATAAGTTAGTCAAATCTAACATTCAACATCATATTTATCAACTATCTCAAGGTCTTTGCTACCTGTGAACATTTTGATAGCTAAACATGAAAACCAATGGAGTTCATGACTTCCTATGTTCATGTCATACTGTCAACTGACATCTGTCACCTTGTCTCTCTCTCTGTCATGATATCGTTGTCATCACACCCATGTTAAAGGCATCTGTTAACAATCATTAGAACATAAAGAAAGAAGACAGAATGGTACATTGTGTTAGCACGCCAAGATAAGGCCATCTATACTTCCGTTAACGTGTCCCAGTATCGAGTACGCCGATCGTAGTAACATTGGATTCGGCCCATGTCCAGACAACACGTTCATGTCCCGCTGTCCCACCACATCCCACTGTCCCACACGTCCAGCAGACGGGTGGAGAGAACTCTCCCCCAGGGACATGGGCGTGGTTAGTTCAGTCGATAGCAATTTCACATGGCCAATTTGCGCTTCTTCGCCTCTTTCCAATACTGATTACCTCCCCTTCCCCCACCATACATTTAGGTGGGGATATTGAAGAAGTTGGGATTTGGGTGGAGGGGGCGTTAGGACCTCTCCATTTTAAATTTGATGAAGGGGAGGGAATGCTCAGATTAAGCGACCTTACAATTTTCACCGTTATTTTAGACGTTTGGTTCTGTGTATTTAAAGATGTCCTTCACCTTGGCCAGTCTCCCGTCTTACTGTATAGGATAATCCACACATTTTTTCTCTTAAATGGCCGTAATACCAACCTTATTGGATGGTGTTACCTTTCATGACTGTTTTACCTTACTTGACTGTGTTACCTTACTTGACTGTGATACCTTACTTGACTGTGTTACCTCACTTGACTGTGTTACCTCACTTGACTGTGATACCTTACTTGACTGTGTTACCTTACTTGACTGTGTTACCTTACTTGACTGTGATACCTTACTTGACTGTGTTACCTTACTTGACTGTGTTACCTTACTTGACTGTGTTACCTTACTTGATTGTGATACCTTACTTGACTGTGTTACTTTACATGACCGTTTTACTTTACTTGACTGTGTTACCTTACTTGACTGTGTTACCTTACTTGACTTTGTTACCTTACTTGACTTTGTTACCTTACTTGACTGTATTACGACTTAACAATTTCACCATTTCTATTGTAATGACCCTCCCCCCATTCACCTCCTATCTATTACCCAGGCTAACATCACTTCATATGTCGTATGCCATTGCTTCATTGTTTTCAATTATTTTCAGATAAGTGTGCATATGTCCATGTGTGCATATGTCCATGTGTGCATATGTCCATGTGCGCATATGTACATGTGCCCATATGTCCATGTGCCCATATGTCAATGTGTGCATATGTCCATGTGCGCAAATGTACATGTGCCGATATGTCCATGTGCGCATTCAAGTTATAATCGATTTATTAAAGCGTTTTGCATTCCTTATTTAGATGGTCAGAAGCTGTCAGCAGAGCGTATCCGGATAATCGAAGAGCGTGACCTCCATTAAGGCAGTCCAGACAGCCGAGACATGGACGTGGATTCCGCACTGTTTCTGCTGCTCTGGCACCAGGTGCTGATCGCGCTCCAGTGGTCATTGGCGCAAGGCCACTACACAACCGTGCAGACGGACAAAGGACGGGTGCGTGGAATGTCACATATGGTCGATGGTCAAAAGGTGGACGTCTTCCTTGGAATACCGTACGCCAGGCCCCCTATTGGTCAGTTCAGTTTCCGGTTAATTAAGCGAAATGGCTTTGATAAATAATGCAAGGGATAAACCTTTTTATATGGATTAAATAATGAATGGAAAAATTGTAAAATGACATGCAAGTAAATGTTAAAGATTTAAGACACATGAAAACAAGAAGTCACGTGTCCTTACAGGAAAAAGTAAAAATATCGTTAATTACGAATTATATATAGATCTAGAGACAAAACGCAAATCATGATGCCAATATTTTAAAGATTTTGTTAAGAATACATAACAGGAAAAGAAATCACACCGTTGAAATATTGGACTTTTGTCTTTTTTGTGTGTCTCTCGCCAGGTGAGCTCAGGTTCTTACATCCGGAACAGATTGACCCTTGGTCAGATGTCTGGGACGCCACAAAAAAGCCGAATTGTTGCATGCAGGTCCCTGACGTGTTCTTTGGAAACTTCTCTGGTTCAAATGTGTGGAACCCTAACACAGAGGTGAGACTCTAACACAGAGGTGATACTCTAACACAGAGGTGATACCCTAACACAGAGGTGATACCCTAACACAGAGGTGAGACTTATGTGAGATGTGTGGAACCCTAACACAGAGGTGAGACTCTAACACAGAGGTGATACTCTAACACAGAGGTGATACCCTAACACAGAGGTGATACTCTAACACAGAGGTGATACCCTAACACAGAGGTGAGACTCTAACACAGAGGTGATACCCTAACACAGAGGTGATACCCTAACACAGAGGTGATACCCTAACACAGAGGTGATACCCTAACACAGAGGTGAGACTTGTGTGGGATGTGTGGAACCCTAACACAGAGGTGAGACCCTAACACAGAGGTGAGACCCTAACACAGAGGTGAGACTCTAACACAGAGGTGATACCCTAACACAGAGGTGAGACCCTAACACAGAGGTGAGACTTGTGTGGGATGTGTGGAACCCTAACACAGAGGTGAAGCTTGTGTGAGATGTGTGGAACCCTAACACAGAGGTGAAGCTTGTGTGGGATGTGTGGAACCCTAACACAGAGGTGAGACCCTAACACAGAGGTGAGACTTGTGTGGGATGTGTGGAACCCTAACACAGAGGTGAGACTTGGATGGGATGTGTGGAACCCTAACACAGAGGTGAGACTTGTGTGAGATGTGTGGAACCCTAACACAGAGGTGAGACTTGGATGGGATGTGTGGAACCCTAACACAGAGGTGAGACTTATATGGGATGTGTGGAACCCTAACACAGAGGTGAGACTTAAATGAGATGTGTGGAACCCTAACACAGAGGTGAGACATATATGGGATGTGTGGAACCCTAACACAGAGGTGAGACTTATATGGGATGTGTGGAACCCTAACACAGAGGTGAGACTTAAATGAGATGTATGGAACCCTAACACAGAGGTGAGACTTATATGGGATGTGTGGAACCCTAACACAGAGGTGAGACTTAAATGAGATGTGTGGAACCCTAACACAGAGGTGAGACTTATATGGGATGTGTAAATCTACAACACACAAGTAAGACCTGGTTTTGATTGAAAAGCCCCCAGCACTGAAGCTGTACTAAAATGTCATGTAAGGAATCTTACACCCAACCGTAAGACTTGAATAATATATGACACTGAGAGGAACATGTTTCCTCAAAGATGTTGCTGCCTCAAAGATCGAACAAATTTTGTCACTTTTTTTTGCTGTCTTGGTCGCCTGCAAGTTTTTTTTCAAATAATAAATCAAGCCTGTGTATATTTAAAAAAATAACACACTGTTTTTATTTATTGAATTAAACACTTCAATTTTTTCTTAATAAATGTTTACCATGTCAGCTATTTCTGTCATGCACTATTAACCTACATTATTTCCTCTTTTAAAAAAAAGTTGAAAGAAAATAAATGTCTCAAAGCATCTGTGCTTGCATTGACTATTTATATAAAGTCAGAGTTGACCCTCGGTACATTATAAAACAAAATCCCATAAGTTCAGCTTGCATACATTAACCATATCCTATAAGGTCAGAGTTCAGCTTGCATACATGAACCATATCCTATTAGGTCAGAGTTCAGCTTGCATACATTAACCATATCATATAAGGTCAGAGTTCAGCTTGCATACATTAACCATATCCTATAAGGTCAGAGTTCAGCTTGCGTACATTAACAATATCCTATAAGGTCAGAGTTCAGCTTGCATACATTAACCATACCCTATAAGGTCAGAGTTCAGCTTGCATACATTAACCATACCCTATAAGGTCAGTGTTGTTTCATTCGTCCACCCAGCCCAGCGAGGACTGCCTCTACCTGAACGTGTGGACGCCAAGGACCAGGCCCCCGTACACGAACAAGGCGGTCATGGTGTGGGTGTACGGCGGGGCGTTCACCACAGGGTCCTCCGTGCTGGACATATACGACGGCAAGTACCTGGCCGTGGAGAATGACGTCATCGTGGTATCTATGCAATTTAGGTAATAGCGGACCTCACGACATTTACGTGCGTTATACTTAGTTTGAGCGTTGCTTAGTTTGTTCTCAATCTTTCATACTAACATCCCCCCTCCCCCCCCAAAAAAAAAAAAATTCATCTCCACTAGAATGGTGTTTATGGAAATAAAAAAAAGTTTAGTTCTATCGCTAGGTATCACTTATTGTATCCCCAGGTTCGGAGCCTTGGGATATTTTGTCTTGGGATCTCCCGACTCGCCTGGCAACGCTGGCATGATGGACCTAAGGATGGCCTTGGAGTGGGTTCAGAGGAACATCCATTATTTTGGCGGCAACGCCCACAACGTGACCTTGGTCGGGGAAAGTTCCGGCGCGGTCAGCATCGGGCTTCTGATGTTATCATCGTTAGGTATCCAAGAAATTATGGTCCAATTTTATTAGCTTATACTATATCTACTAGTTACCCCAATAATTATGGTCCAATTATATTGGCGTATACCAGTGGTGTCGAGCCTTTTTGGGGCCGCGTGACCAAAAGTCAAACCAAATCCCACATATTTATAGCACAGTGCAAAACTCCCATGAAACCTAAAATAGGTATTTGACTTAAATACTTAGATTAAGGAAGTAATATTTTAGTCGCGTGTCGCTGATGAGACTCTGCGTGCCGACTGTGGGACGCGTGCCATATGTTCGCTATCACTGGTGTATTATAAGATATCTCCTTGGTAACCAAGAAATCATGGTCCAATTTTATTAGCATATACCATATCTCATAGGTAACCAAGAATTTCTGGTTTATTTCATAATACGATTTTTTTAGAAAGCGTTTATATTGGTGTCGAAGAATTTATCGATCATTTCATGAAGGGATACAATATCAACTATATTTCATAGAAATTGAATTCAATTTTATAAGGGGCAACAAAGTAACTAGCAAATCTTGGTCCATTACCGATACAATAGTATCTTTAGGCGCAGTGTGTACAAAGTTTGACTGATTTGATCAATGAAGAGAAACAACCAGAAACTCTTGACACAATAAATTCGATTAAGTACAGCGATACTTGAGGGGGCGCGGTGGTCTAAGTAGTAGCGCACTGGGCCACCGAACCGCTGCAAGAACTCGAGTCCCGAGCTCGAGCCGCGGTACAGGCAAGGCCCTCGGGGCTTTGTTCTAATCACACAATCCCCTGCTCGTTAGTGGTTGATGAAACTTGTGAACGCTACTTTCACTTGCCCCCATGGATCTTAATGGTCTTTAAGGGATCAAATAAACTAAAAAAGTAAACAACAAAAAAACAAACAAACAAAAACAGCTTTAGTTAGTTTGTGTGTGTGTCATTATTTGGTGGCGCTCAGAATGTTCCCAACACATTCGCACAACATAAAGAGTTTATAAAGTGAGTCGTATCGAGAATTGCGGGCTCTATTTGGTGTTTCATGGTGCAAGAGCGAAATGTGGCTGAGACTGCAATCAGGCTTGTAGATTAGTGAGGACTGCCGTTCGCTGTTTTGTGACATCCTGTCGGGCTCACTCATAACCTGTTGACATGTTACCGTCTGCAAGGGCTAATCAGTTTGTGCATCATCTCAGGGGTCGATAATAACACGAAAGCCAGTCTCAGCTTAACCTTTGCATAAAAGTATTTGAATGACGTCATATCAATGTTTTAAAATACTTTCACACTTAAGCATAAAAATGACTTAATACAGTGATTTATTGTAAATAGAGATTTTTTTTTTTAATCGGGAAAATTAGATCAATAGGAAGAGTTCAGAATTAAAAAAAACAATTAACACAAAAATGGCACAAATGGCAAAACATAAATAAATAAATAATATAAATGTAAACAAAAGTCTCTTGAAATTTTGAAGTTTTATTTCGATACATAGACATATTTTGAGTTGTTTTTTTTTAAAATTGCTTTTCTGGTGAAAATTGAACTTTAAGTTAAAACAAGCGAAAACATAGTAGATCTATAGAGAATTTAAATTTAATTTTACTGTCTTCTTAGGTTTTTTTTTTTTGGCTTGGAACCTGAGTGATAGTTAGCATGTGTCCCACTTTGAGCCGCTCTTGACTTAATATCAATCAACATCTTCCATTTACTTTACAACTAAATATTACAATACATGACGTTAAAGACTCCTTGCTAGCAATTATTTTGATGTTTTTATTATTTCATCAGGCAGAGGTCTCTTCAACCGCGCCATCCTCCAAAGTGGCGCCCCGCAGGCCCCCTGGGGAACGTACTCATTAAAAGAGGGGCGACGACGATCGAAGCAACTCGCCGAGCTCCTCGGCTGCGACCCGAAGGCTCCCGATTGGGCCATCCTCGAATGCCTGAGATCCGTCCCTGCTCGGAAATTCCCGGAAACCGAAACCAAAACCAGCATCGTGGAGGGCATCGCCCAGTTCCCGTTCATCCCCGTCATCGACGGCGTCTTCCTCACCAAGTCCCCGAGGGAGTACCTCAAGGAGGGCTCCTTCAAGAAGATACCTCTCCTCCTGGGCAGCAACGCCAACGAGGGCTCTTGGCTGCTGGTCTATACGGAACCGGAGCTCTTCAACCTGAACACGGACAGCCTCATCAGCCGGGAGAGCTTCAACTCGGTGATGGACAACCTCTTCAAGTACTACCCGCAGTATCCGCAGAGGCTGAACGCGCTGACCAGGGACGCCATCAAGTTCAAGTACACGGACTGGCTTGACCCTTACGACCAGGTGCGGCTCAGGGGCCAGGTGGAGAATGCTGTGGGGGATTTTCATTTTACCTGCGGCGTCGCGGAGCTGGCCAAGACGTTCTCGCAGTTTGGCCAGGACGTGTACTTGTACAGGTAACTGACCACCTTGTACAACTTGTTCACGTTTTTCTTTTTGTACAACTTACCAGAGGGTTTCAGATAAAAAAAAAAGCAAGCAATTTTTCCCCTTAATAATTATTTAAAAAAAACAAAAAAACAAAACAACTTAGCCACCATGTTTGTGTAGGGATTTAAACGAATTTATTTTCCTTAGATTTATTTACTTCGTCTTGTGAAAATTTCGAAGTTATCATTTGAATGCGGAGATGGATTTCTGAAATTTTCCAGGTAAGACGCCGTCATGAATGACGACACGAGATTTTGGCCAATTTACCCTCCTCCCCCCCCCCCCCCCCCCCCCATTTCCTTTTCGTCAAGTCACACTTAGCCTAAAAAACTTATATGACGTCACAAAGCTTCTCCCCCGAATTTTATAATTAAAAACTAACGTGATGAAAATTAATTATTTTGTTATTTAAGTACTAGATTGTGCCAGGCGCCGTGGCGCCTGCGGCGCCCCCGTTTTTTGGGCGCCTACGGTGCCAACCTTTTTTTTAAAGACCAACTAACTTGTCCTTTTTTGATAAATACGAATTATTAAACTTTATGAAATGTACGCAAAGTATTTATTTAATAATAATAATAGGGGTTGTATTTTGCGCACCGTATTTTGCGCACCGATGCACACCAAACAATGACGTCATCCTATTAAATATTTTTACAGTGCTCATCAAAACACGATTTTTCAACTAAACTAACTGCTGTAGACTGTGGTACATCTCTTGAGCGTTACGTTACAAACATACCCACACCACTGGGCTATTATATATATAATGTATTTATTCTAAGTCTGCATTCTAATGTCGGGCTATTGAAAACTTCATAAAATAGATTGCAAGCAATCAAAAATTTAGTTGGAACTTTTATTTAAAGTGGCGCGTTTTGATGTGATGTCACATTTCTTAAACACCACTTCCCCCCTCGTCTAACATCGTTCCCCCCACCCCACTAGGCGCGTGACTTTATTTATGGACGGCCCTATCTCGTTTGTAAAATTATAGAAATTTGTTTGTAGCATTTGTACGTTAAAGTCAAAATGAAATTTTCGTCTCGTTGAAATTTGAAGGAAGCCTTGTGGAATTATGCCTAAATATAATTAAAGATTTATTCGTGCGATTTAAAGTCTTGCTGGAAAAAAAAGGTATGGGGAAATAGACATCCATTTTAAACCAAGGTAGATGCGTTGCTAGAACACTGACTGGGTAAAAGCAATATCAGTAGAAAATGTGTTGCCTACCGAGTAGCAGGGAAAATTTATTTGAAGATGCAAAACAGTAGCTGCAAATTTGAGTTCAATGCCGCATTCCAATAGATTTTGCAATATAGAGCTTCATGCCCCATTCCAACAGCCGCTGCTAGCTCCATGCCCCATTCCAACAGCCACTTCTAACTCCATGCCCCATTCCAACAGCCACTTCTAGCTCCATGCCCCATTCCAACAGCCGCTTCTAGCTCCATGCCCCATTCCAACAGCCGCTTCTAGCTCCATGCCCCATTCCAACAGCCGCTGCTAGCTCCATTTCCTATTCCGACAGACTCTTACAATGTGAGTTCAATGCCCCATTCAACGGCCACTGCTAGCTCCATGCCCCATTCAACGGCCACTGCTAGCTCCATGCCCCATTCAAAGGCCGCTGCTAGCTCCATGCCCCATTCCAGCAGCCACTGCTAATTCCATTTCCTATTCCGACATACTCTTACAATGTGAGTTCCATGCCCCATTCAACGGCCACTGCTAGCTCCATGCCCCATTCAACGGCCACTGCTAGCTCCATGCCCCATTCAATGGCCACTGCTAGCTCCATGCCCCATTCAACGACCGCTGCTAGCTCCATGCCCCATTCCAGCAGCCACTGCTAGCTCCATTCCCCATTCAAAAGGCCTCTGCTAGCTCCATTCACCATTGAAAAGGCCACTGCTAGCTCCATTCCCCATTCAAAAGGCCACTGCTAGCTCCATTCCCCATTCAAAAGGCCACTGCTAGCTCCATGCCCATTCCAACAGCCTATGCTAGCTCCATGCCCCATTCCAATAGCCACTTCTAGCTCCATGCCCCATTCAAAAGGCCACTGCTAGCTCCATGCCCCATTCCAACAGCCACTTCTAGCTCCATGCCCCATTCAAAAGGCCACTGCTAGCTCCATGCACCATTCCAACAGCCACTTCTTACTCCATGCACAATTCCAACAGCCACTTCTAACTCCATGCACCATTCCAACGGCAACTTCTAACTCCATGCACCATTCCAACGGCCACTTCTAACTCCATGCCCCATTCCAACAGCCGCTTCTAGCTCCATGCACAATTCCAACAGCCACTTCTTACTCCATGCACAATTCCAACGGCCACTTTTAACTCCATGCACCATTCCAACAGCCACTTCTAACTCCATGCCCCATTCCAACAGCCGCTGCTAGCTCCATGCAACATTCCAACGGCAACTTCTAGCTCCAGGCCCCATTCCAACAGCCACTTCTAGCTCCAGGCCCCATTCCAACAGCCGCAGCTATTAACCATGGCGCACGACGTATGACGCAAGGTTTGATATCGTGACAGACGTTTCGTTTTTCTCTTCAACCTTAGAGACACACAGAAACATCCCAGCGTAAAACACCACTTTCCACTGACTTGCCTGATACATCCTTCAGTTTAAGTTTTCTTTACTTCTTTCATCGCCTCCCAAGTTAATAACCCCCTTTCCCCGTCATGATTAATGCAGTGTCCGATACATAGAAAAACCCATTATTTTTCTTCGTTGCCCGTTCGATTGTGCACAACCGGAAACGCGAAGGGCATGACCGCCATTGTCACGTGATTCAATTCATCCAATGGCGTTTAGAACATTGACCCAATCAGAAACTACAATATGGCCATCGATTTCAGATTTAGCCACCGGATGTCTGTGAACCCCTGGCCTCCATGGATGGGGGTGCTGCACGGGGACGAGATATACTTTGTCTTCGGCACGCCCCTGGTCAAGGGGAGCAAATTCACCGAGCAGGAGGTTCGGCTTAGCAGAAAAATGATGAAGATGTGGTCGAACTTTGCCAAAACAGGGTACGTGTGGAGTTTAATTTTTGTTTTTACTTTCATCCTGGTGGAAATTGGGGGTGGGGCGGACCCTGCATCATGAAGCGATGATTGTGTGTATGTGGGGGGGGGATGTGTGGCGGAAGTCATGTTAAAGGGATTATGTGACGTAGTAATTCACGGGGAATGGGGTTGAGGGATTCTGGGGTGTAGTAATCCACAGGGATTGGGTTAAAGGGATTCTGTGACGTAGTAATCCACGGGGACAGGGGTAAAAGGATTCTGGGGGTGTAGTAATCATAGGGATTGGGGTAAAGGGATTCTGTGACGTAGTGGTCCAAAGGGAAAGGAGTTAAGGGATTCGGTGACGTCATGTTTAGTGATACACAGGGCAAGAGAGAGAAACACAGGGTGGAGTGTAAACAATGTAAAAACTGGGTGTCGAGTGTAAACAACGTAAAAACTGGGTGTCGAGTGTAAACAACGTAAAAACTGGGTGTCGAGTGTAAACAACGTTAAAAACTGGGTGTCGAGTGTAAACAACGTAAAAACTGGGTGTCGAGTGTAAACAACGTAAAAACTGGGTGTCGAGTGTAAATTAGAAAAAAAAAATCCCGGATTCTATACAGGGGTAAAATTTCATACAGATTAACTTATGAAGTAAACGTTTAACAATTGCAGTGATATACTGATTAAGAAAAAACTGTTGGGTATAGTGCTAAAAGCTAGAGTTGAAATACAGAGTTAAACACTCGTTCATGTGCAGGGCTAAACAAGACTCGATATGCAGTTTTAATAGGGCTGCGGAAATTAAAGATTAAATAATCGATTAATCGTTAAAAATTTTGTTGATGAAAATTAATTTATTATTTTAAAATTTATGAAAATATTTTTATTTTTTTCCAATCTCTTAATAATTAATTAATTAATTTTTTTGTTTCTTACACACTTTTCCCTCGTAGTATTATTTATTTGGACGTGCATGCGTATATAAAAAGGTTTTTCTTCCTTTTTTTCTTTCATAACATAACATAAATTTTGGCAGCCTCGGCATTACCGCGACTTAAACGATTTCTCAAAATAATGAATCGCAACTTAACGGGCAACTACATATGCATTATGAAAATATAATTAATCAAAATTAATCGATCAGAACCATCCCTAAATATTACACGTGTTCAAGTAAAATGTTAAACGATAGATTTTCGACAGGGCATTTCTGGGCATGTCAAGGCATTATGGGCATGCCATGGCATTCTTGGCATGTCAGGGCATTCTGGGAATGTCAGGGCATTCTGGGCATGTCATGGCATTCTTGGCATGTCAGGGCATTCTGCGATTGTCAGGGCATTCTGGGCATGTCATGGCATTATTGGCATGTCAGGGCATTCTGCGAATGTCAGGGCATTCTGTGCATGTTAGGGCATTCTTGGCATGTCAGGGCATTTTGTGAATGTCAGGGCACTCTGGGCATGTCAGGGCATTCTGGGAATGTCAGGGCATTCTGGGCATGTCAGGGGATGTCAGGGCATTCTGAACAAGTCAGGGCATTCTGTGAATATCAGGGCATTCTGGGAATATCAGGGCATTCTGTGAATGTCAGGGAATTCTGGGCATGCCAGGGGATGTCAGGGCACTCCAGGCATGTCAGGGCATTCTGGGCATGTCAGGGCACTCTTGGCATGTCAGGGTATTCTGGGCATATCATGGCATTCTGGGCATGTAAGGGCATTCAGGGAATGTCAGGGCATTCGGGGCATGTCAGGGCATTCAGGGAATGGCAGGGCATTCAGGGAATGCCAGGGCATTCAGGGAATGCCAGGGCATTCCGGGCATGTCAGGGCATTCTGGGAATGTCAGGGCATTCTGGGCATGTCAAGGCACTCCGGGCATGTCAGGGCATTCAGGGCATGTAAGGGCATTCAAGGAATGTCAGGGCATTCAGGGCATGTAAGGGCATTCAGGGAATGTCAGGACATTCTGGGAATGTCAGGGCATTCTGGGCATGTCAGGGGATGTCAGGGCACTCCGGGCATGTCAGGGAATTCTGGGAATGTCAGGGCATTCTGGGCATGCCAGGGCATTTTGGGCATGTCAGGGCGTTCTGGGAATGTCAGGGAATTCTGGGCATGTCAGAGCATTCAGGGCATGTCAGGGCATTCAGGGAATTCCAGGGCATTCCGGGCATGTCAGGGCATTCTGGGAATGTCAGGGCATTCTGGGCATGTCAGGGCACTCCGGGCATGTCAGGGCATTCTGGGCATGTCAGAGCATTCAGGGCATGTCAGGGCATTCAGGGAATGTCAATGCATTCAGGGCATTCAGGGCATGTAAGGTCATTCAGGGAATGTCAGGGCATTCGGGGCATGTAAGGGCATTCAGGGAATGTCAGGGCATTCTGGGAATGTCAGGGCATTCTGGGCATGTCAGGGGATGTCAGGGCACTCCGGGCATGTCAGGGAATTCTGGGAATGTCAGGGCATTCTGGGCATGTCAGGGCATTCAGGGAATGCCAGGGCATTTTGGGCATGTCAGGGCGTTCTGGGAATGTCAGGGCATTCTGGGCATGTCAGGGGATGTCAGGGCACTCCGGGCATGTCAGGGCATTCTGGGCATGTCAGAGCATTCAGGGCATGTCAGGCCTTTCAAGGCATGTCAGAACATGTCAGTTATCAACAAGGTCCATGTTGTTTTGATAAATAGATGTATGTAACAAGTAGAGATGCGATTTTATAAGCCAGTGCTTCTCAAACGTTTTAGTATTGCTCACTGGCAGGTATTTTCCCAATGCACCAGGGACCGGTGAACTATTTTAACCTGTACTGACATGGTAGCGAAATATAATTTATTTTATCTTATTTGTTTCATTTTATGTACTTTTTCCGAAAAAATTGACATGTTCCTTAGGGTTGGAAATTAAAGGATTACAATTAGGTTTTTCTGCCACTTTCTTGAAGTTTTTTGATAACTTCTGCGGACCTGAGGCGGATAACCGACGGACCGGAACCAGTCCGTGGACCAACTCTTTGAGAAGCACTGTTATAAAGAAGTCGAAAATTTTTAATAAAAACATGTCAGGTGTTATGAAAGGGTTGTTAGGGTGACCTTGAATCGCTTTCATCTGCTTAAAAAGAAGTAATAATTAGAATTTTTAAAAATTAATAAAATAATAATTATTATTTAAAAGACTTGATTAATTAACGTCATTTAATTCAACAGCTCTGAGAGTTTTGAAATTGTTGTAATAATTATTTTTTTTGAGCCGCATAATTAGATCAATTATTTTTTTAAAAAAAATTTTAAGCATAAAATTTCTACGGCGAAATAAGAAAATTTCTCAATGGAGGATATTTTAAACACTGAATGGGTGTTTCATGGTCAAACCTATGAAAATTTATGAATCTGTATGATTTCGTCAGTCATGTTTTATGAATGTGTTTGATTTTGTCAAAGTCATGTTTTATGAATGTGTTTGATTTCGCCAAAGTCATGTTTTATGAATGTGTTTGATTTCGCCAAAGTCGTGTTTTATGAATGTGTTTGATTTTGTCAAAGTCATGTTTTATGAATGTGTTTGATTTCGTCAAAGTCATGTTTTATGAATATGTTTGATTTCGTCAAAGTCATGTTTTATAAATTTGTTCTTAATCATCCTCTCAAACTTAATTTTGTCTGGTATTTTTTGTTAACATAACTTCAATGAAATCAATAAATAAGCATCTTTTAGTGACGGTATATTCTTACATATAATTCTGATAAGACCTTGATTTGATCTTAAGTTGCCATTAATGGAATTATCATTATTATAAGCAAGTGATTTGATCTTAAGTTGCCACTAATGAAATTATTATTATTATATCAGGTGATTTGAACTTACCTTACAACTAACGGAACAATTATTCTCACAGCAATCCTAACAGGGGACCCGGGGAGCTAGAACTCAACGAATGGCCAAAGTTCAAACACAATGAACAGCTGTATCTCAACATCAGTACGGAGATGCTGGTGGCTGGGAACTCATGGGGTCAAGGGATCAGACCCCAATACTGTGCATTTTTAGACCAATACGTCCCAAAGTTGGCGCAGATGGGTGAGACATGTTTGTGTGTGTGTGTGTATGTGGGGGGGTCTGGGGGGTTATAAGACAGATGGGTGAGACATGTTTGTGTGTGTTTGGGGGGTATAAGACTGATGGGGGAGGCATGTTTGTTTGTGTGTGTGTGTGGGGGGGGGTATAAGACAGATGACAGAGACATGTCTGTGTGTGTAGACACTAGATCACAGTGTATCAATACACCAATTGGTCAGCCTAAATATAAAAATTACGACCTATTTTATCTGTACGCTCCTTGTCTAGTCAAAATGTGGGAATTACAACGTTTTTATCCTCGCGCCCATTAGTAAATTTTCTATGATAGTCATTACAAATAGCTTATCCTCACTCCGATTGGTCAGTCTTTTATTTAGGCATTAAAACATACTTTATCTTCACTCCCACTGGTCAGTCTTTTATCTAGGCATTACAACATACTTTATCTTCATTCCCATTGGTCAGTCTTTTATCTAGGCATTACAATAAACTTTATTTTCACTCCCATTGGTCAGTCTTCTCTAGGCATTACAACATACTTTACCCATATGACGGCAGTAAGCCTTGTATCTGCGAATCATTTGAAAAGTTGAGTTTATTTATGTTTGAATTCTCTTTTCTCTCGTCAGAACCATCTTCCTTCAATCCCAACTGCAGCCAGAGCTCTGCCTCGACGTCTGGGACAACACTCGCCATCCCCTCGACCCTGGTCTTATCGCTCTGTCTGGTCAGCGTCCTCAAAACTCAATGGACCAAACTGTAACCGGTTGTGCGACCTATGGACTGAACTGTCAGTCATCGTCCGGCGTTCGGCCCCCGGCATTTACATGTCGTCCGACGCGGACAACTGTGAACTTTCAATTCCGCAAATACAACAATGGCGTGTTACTGGAGCAGTTTCGTTTCATGACGACACAGTATTTACACAAGGAATGATGACGTCATCACATGAAAGGACAAGAAAAAGAAAAAAAACGACAGTTACAGACTTAGGAAACTTTTATTTCTTTCGAGTAAAGTTTTGAGGAACTGTTCCATTACACTTGATTGGACTGTAAAAAGCTAGTGAACGTTGTCAAGTCATCTGCAATTTTCTAAGAAACTCTGTTTTTCATTCGTTCCGGTGTGTGAACTCTAGAGGTCATGACCGGTTCAAGGACATGATCGATAACTTGGAATTCATGTCTCTCTTTGCAGACGATGGATCACGTGACTAGACTGGTTACAGCTGTTTACCTCAGCAATGTTTTTTTTAAATGTTTATTTTCCCGCTTCTTGAGCTCTCCGACTTCTGTAAATATTGTAAATACATTAACATAGTCAGTAGTGTACATATATTAACATAGTCAGGAATATTTGAATGAAATATGCAACTCTTTAAGTTTTTTTTTTTGTGTGTGATATTTTTAGATCGTGTAGGTATAATCTATATATAGCCTATTTCTCTCTTTCACACTGCTTCTGTCTATAATTTGTATTCATCTTTCCCTCTCTCTTTATCTCTTTCTCTCTCTTTATCTCTTTCTCTCTCTTTATCTCTTTCTCTCTCTTTATCTCTTTCTCTCTCTCTCTTTCTCTCTCTTTCTCTCTTTCTCTTTCTCTCTCTCTCTCTTTTTCTCTCTCTCTTTCTCTCTTTCTCTCTCTCTCTCTCTTTATCTCTTTCTCTCTCTCTCTTTCTCTCTCTCTCTCTCTCTCTCTCTTTCTCTCTCTCTTTCTCTCTCTTTATCTCTTTCTCTCTCTTTATCTCTTTCTCTCTCTTTCTCTCTCCCTCTTTTTATCTCTCTCTCTTTCTCTCTCTTTATCTCTCTCTCTCTCTCCTTTTCTCTCTCTCTTTCTCTCTCTTTCTCTCTCTCTCTTTCTCTCTCTTTATCTCTTTCTCTCTCTCTCTCTTTCTCTCTCTTTCTCTCTCTTTTTCTCTCTCTCTCTTTATCTCTCTCCTCTCTCTCTCTTTTTCTCTCTCTCTCTTTCTCTCTCTCTCCTCTCTCTCTCTCTCTCTCTCTCTCTCTCTCTCTCTTTCTACCTTTGCTTGTATACCCTGTCTTCCTGAACTCCTCTTTTAATTCCTCTCTTATAATTTCAATTTCAATCTATTTGTTTTTTCCATACTTTACACATTGCCCTCTACTCAATTTTACCCTCCTGTCCGTCTCGGCTTGTCTCAGTTTATCTTTTTGTTCCTTCCCACCCCTATTCTCCATTTCTTTTTTAGACCATTTTTCAATTGTTCATTGTATCATAGCCTTCTCTCTCTCACTCACTCTCATTCTCTACCTTTTTCCATTCATAACTTTATAGTGACTCAAGATTTTAAAGAATGTTGCATTATGGATAGGATTCACAGGCCAGGGTTTTCATTGAAGATCAGAGTTAGCCAAGAGGTCTGCCATATTTAGAGTACAGAGTTAGAGTAGAGGCCCTGTTTATTTAGAGTACAGAGTTAGAGAAGCGGCCCTGTTTATTTAGAGTACAGCATTAGCCTAGAGGTCAGGCTTATTTAGAGTACAGAGTTAGCCTAGAGGTCAGGCTTATTTAGAGTACAGCGTTAGCCTAGAGGTCAGGCTTATTTAGAGATTTCGCCAAAG
>MUZC01001732.1:0-14624 GCA_002072015.1 Radix auricularia | reverse complement strand
AAATAATTTAAAAAAAATAAAATAACAAAAACAACTCCGTTCACATTCTAAAAAGTAAAAAGTTCAACCTAGGAACACAAACACTGAACGTCAGCCTGAAAACCTAACCCCAATCAGCAACTCAGAAACATAATCCCGGACATAATCCGACACACAACCCAGGTACCCCCCCCCCCCGACACAATCCAGTCTCAAAACCCATGCACGCAACCTTGGCACATAACCCTGACACACGAACCAGACACGCAACCTAGATAGCCCAAACACACAACCCAGACATAACCCAGACACATAACCCAGACACACAACCCAGACGTAACCCAGACACACACCCCAGACTTAACCCAGACACACAACCCAGACTTAACCCAGACACACAACCCAGACTTAAACCCGACACACATACCAGACTTACCCCAGACACGCAACCCAGACTTAACCCAGATACACAACCCAGACATACAACCCAGACTTAACCCAGATACACAACCCAGACATACACAACCCAGTCTTAACCCAGACACACAACCCAGACTTAACCCAGACACACAACCCAGACTTAGCCAAGATACACAATCCAGACACACAACCCAGACTTAACCCAGATACACAACCCAGACATACAACCCAGACTTAACCCAGATACACAACCCAGACATACACAACCCAGACTTAACCCAGACACACAAACCAGACTTAGCCAAGACACACATTCCAGACACACAACCCAGACTTAACCAAGACACACAACCCAGACATAACCCAGATACACAACCCAGACAAACAACCCAAACACACAACCCAGGCACACAACTCAGACACACAACCCAGACATAACCCCAGACACACAACCCCGACATAACCCAGACACACAATCCAGACACACAACCCAACACACAACCCAGGCACACAACTCAGACACACAACCCAGGCACACAACTCGGACACACAACCCAGACATAACCCAGACACACAAACCAGACTTAGCCCAGACACACAACCCAGACTTAGCCAAGACACACAGCCCAGACACACAGCCCATAAACTCAGCCCAGACATAACCCAGACATAACCAAGACACACAACCGAGACATAACCCAGACACACAACCGAGACATAACCCAGACACACAACCGAGACACACAACCCAGACTTAGCCCACACAACCCAGACACACAGCCCATAAACTCAGCACAGACACACAGCCCACAAACTCAGCCCAGACATAACCCAGACACACAGCTCAGACACACAACAAAGACACAAAACCAATATTCACATATTTTTGAGAGATATAGTAAAGATATTCCTTCAGGCCCTAATTAGGTTAGTTAGATTAACTATAAACTTTTAACCTCCTTCTTTCATTGAATCTTATACCTCCTTTAAGTTCTGATGATGCTTGTCTAATACATAGTCACCTAGACGTAGTCTTGTCACACAAATAGTCACCTAGTCATAGTCTTGTCACACAAATAGTCACCTAGACATAGTCTTGTCACACAAATAGTCACCTAGCTGTAGTGATGTATTAATGAGAATATGTGATGCGTGTTTTTTTTTATATTTCAATGTTTTTGTATTTTTCCTACTAAGAAACGGTGAAACTCGTAGTTAATAAAACAAAAATCAAATCTAGCTAAAGAAATTGTTTATTTATACTTTCAAATGTTTTAATTATACCAATGTTTTTGTGTGTGTCGTAAACTGTTTGTTCTGTATCAAATCCCATACGATGCTCTCTTTTATAACCAAACGTCAAGTTCTCTTTGATATAACGTTACGTTCTGATTGACATTATACGTGATGTTCTGTATAATATTTCATATTCCGTTTTTCTTACCGTATTTACTCGCTTATAAGCAGAGTTTAGAATTATAAAATACAATACTGAAATCAGTTGCCCCCCCGCCCAAACTGAATTCAGCATTGTATTTTATATACGGCTTATATGCGCATAAAACATCTGGCCACAAGGACTGACAATAAAAAAATTTGTTTTTCAAAAAGTATACTTAATTAATCATCAGTTACTAACAACTTATGAGCAGAGGTCCAGATATTATTATAACAGACAAACTGGAAAGGGCAGAATACGTTTTTGTGTCATTCCAAAATGTAAACAAACTGGTATGTAACAGGAAAAGGAAAATAAGCATTTTACATCTTTACAGTAACACGTTTCTATGAACCAAAAATATGGAGTAAAATTAGACAATTGAGTGTGTTCAATCAACTCTTGTGTGTGTTCAATCAACACTTGTGTGTGTTTAATCAACACTTGAGTGTGTTCAAACAATTCTTGTGTGTGTTCAATCAACACTTGAGTGTGTTCAATCAACTCTTGTGTGTGTTCAATCAACTCTTGTGTGTGTTCAATCAACTCTTGTGTGTGTTCAATCAACTCTTGTGTGTGTGTTCAATCAACTCTTGTGTGCGTTCAATCAACTCTTGTGTGTGTGTTCAATCAACTCTTGTGTGTGTTCAATCAACTCTTGTGTGTGTTCAATCAACTCTTGTGTGTGTTCAATCAACTCTTGTGTATGTGTTCAATCAACTCTTGTGTGTGTTCAATCAACTCTTGTGTGTGTTCAATCAACTCTTGTGTGTGTTCAATCAACTCTTGTGTGTTTTCAATCAACTCTTGTGTGTGTTCAATCAACACTTGTGTGTGTTCAATCAACTCTTGTGTGTGTTCAATCAACTCTTGTGTGTGTTCAATCAACTCTTATGTGTGTTCAATCAAATATTGTGTGTGTTCATCAACACTTGTGTGTGTTCAATCAACTCTTGTGTGTGTTCAATCAACTCTTATGTGTTTTCAATCAAATATTGTGTGTGTTCATCAACACTTGTGTGTGTGTTCAATCAACTCTTGTGTGTGTGTTCAATCAACTCTTGTGTGTGTTCAATCAACTCTTGTGTGTGTAGTTGGTTAACAGAACGTCCAAATGCGTGTGCTATTTTCAACAAATGTGGTGTGTTTTTTTTTAAAGATCAAAATTTGCGCACACTGTAGCCTGAACAAAAATAACATGTTATGTTTCATCTTTTGTTATTAATATAGCAAAATAACTCTATTAAAAGATTATCGGATACCTTAAAGCAAATAATAATTTAACTTACATACTGTATACAAAAATTCAAAGAACACTGATAGTCATTATAGTCATTCAAATCCAAAACGTAAAGGACTGTCAAATGAAGTCCTTATGTGGACACAGTCAAGTCAATGTCCGTATGTGGACACAGTCAAGTCAATGTCCTTATGTGGACACAGTCAAGTCAATGTCCTTATGTGGACAAAGTGAAGTCAATGTCCTTATGTGGACAAAGTGAAGTCAATGTCCTTATGTGTACAACAGTCAAGTCAATGTCCTTATATGGACAACAGTCAAGTCAATGTCCTTATGTGGACAACAGTCAAGTCAATGTCCTTATGTGGACAAAACTCAAGTCAATGTCCTTATATGGACAAAAGCCACTGCGATGTTCCATGTCAAGTCAATATTCTAATGTGAACAATAGTCAAGTCTATGTTCACAATCCGGACAACAGTCAAGTCAATGTTCCAATAAAGACAACAGTCTATTCCATGTTGGAAAGGTGACCACTAAAACAGCCCATGTAAAGAAGGACGGGTATAAGGTATATAGTTTTTATTATTTAATATTAGAAAGAAAAACTCGCGTGTTGTTAAGATTACTCTTGTAAATGTATTACAAACTCTAAAAATGTTGAACCAATATGCATGGGTTTAGAAGACAGATGCTCACAGTCTTGTCAGAGGGCCAATATTATATAACAAAAAAAATCGGGAAAAGATTGAAACGAGTAATAAAAATTGAAATGAGTATTTAAACGCAATTTTCAACAAGGAATTTCCGATTTTATTCTTCAAGAAAAATCATTCTAGATTACATTAAAAGTCGATTCAAATAAGTAATTCAGAAACTAAACACAATATGACGTCATATCCTCTCACGCTACATCACACCAAGAATGTGTCAATATAATGCGCACCGCATCTAACATAAGCATTCAAAAAGTTATAAAACCCCATTAACTATCATTCTAAATTACATTAAAAGTCATTTGAAATCAATAATTTTGAAAATAAACATAAAAAAATTACTATCTACAAATTGCTGCTGAAATTACGGGAGTCAACGAAAAGAGATTTTTCAAAAATTCCTTCTCCGACATTGTTCTAAATATTATAAGCTGTTGTGTGGCGTTTGTTTGAATCCGATAGATGTTATGGTTGGCGAGAAATTGACAAAATACTGATTTTTCTTTGGTTTTTTAAAAACTTTCCTGGAAATCCAGTAAAACTTTTCGGTATTTTTTTTAGGCCGGTGCACATACTTGGGACTTCCTTAACATATTTGCAAAATAACCGAACCCTCTATCAGGAGGTGTTGCATGTGCAAGCTAACATTTGCACAGACATTGCAAATGCATAAACGCAATTCCCAAGGGAAATGGCGTTTAAAAAACTCTCACTTATTTAAATATAGTTTAAAAAACACAGACTCACGAAGAGTGACATAAACAACATATCAAAAAATTGCCAACCTCATAAAATAAATCACGGCTCATTTACTACGCTCCTTTTCCACAAATTAATTTAAGCTCAAATTATGACGTCATGTCGTAATATTTCACACCGAGAACATGCTCTGTAATCTCTACACCAAAATGTCCATAACTTCACGTTTAATTTCAGTTACTTTTGTTTAAAATCGGGAGTACCCCCGCTTAGCTAGCACTATTGTGGATGTTTTAGAACATGTTTATGCAGTAACAGTTTATTACGTGTCAAACAAAGAACGCTCTTCCTATATATATGTTTAAGACAAAATTAAATATTCTACGGAATATATTTATCATGAATTAAAGGGAACTTTAACATTTCTTTATTATTATTATTATTTATTTTTTTGCGATGTTTCCAAAAAAAAAGTAAAACCCGCAATCCAAGTAAGTGTATAGATCTAGCAAGAAGTATGTTTTTAAAGCAATAAACAGCAAAAGTATTTATTATAAATGTGAGGGATACAGATTTCATCAATTTTTTTTTAATTACTCTTGAAAAATTTATCCTGAAATCATTTTTATTTTAATATCTTATTATTATTATTTTGTGATTAAAAAAAAACATAAGGGTACTTACGCATTCACTTGGACACGTTATGGACACTAATTGAGGGGATTAGTTTAAAGACCCTAACACTGGCTACACATGCTACTCATCAAAGATGCCGGAAACTGCTTTTTGGCATGGGTTTTTTTTATCGTTACTAGCATCGATCCACACGTCAACAAAACCACAATTATCTAGTACTGGCTTTTGATGCTTAGTCTCTTATTTTCTTTTTAACTTGAATGTGTTCTGTATTTCCCCAAAAATCTTGGAGCAACAGTAAAAATGAGTTTTGACATCGTTGCCGTGGCTGGGCGGTAAACATGGCCGTGGTCACGTGATGTTAAGGTTAAGGTCACCGCCATTTTGAATAAGCGTCATGCTATATAATATCTCCCTATGTCCACACGATTGGCGATGGGGGCTTTAATAAACAATTTTCGGCGCGTGAAATTGAGTTGTCAGTCTTTGATGAGTGTTAAAAAAAATAGTTCCGTTGTGGATGAATGCACGCTGAGTAGATAAACTTTGCCACAAGTTAACTTTGGATTAAATTCATTTGGCTACAAGTTTAGTTTTCTAAACATTGGATGCATTTCAGCCGTTGAAATTTTAAATTTGGTAATATTGGATGAAGTATGGATGAACTTCATCTGGCTACAGGTTTAGTTTTCTAACACTGGATATACATCAGCTGTTGAAATTTACAGATCTGATAACATAGGATGTAGTTTAGCTTCAGAAATATTGAGTTTTCGTAAACAATTGACCTAGAAGGATAATGAGTGAAATATTCTGCTTCCAAATGTGGGTTCTATTGGATGAGTTTAGGGCATTAGAGATATAAAAAAAAGAAATTTAAAAATATATATATTTAATTTCCGTTTTTCGTAGATCCCATTAAAACTTGGTTCGGTGCAAAACTTTGTACATCAAAATTTTACACTAGATTTAACATTACATTAATTTTACCTGAATTTTTAAGAAAAATTGAAAAATCGTAAAAATTAAAAAAGAAAACAAACAAACAAATGAAATATTATTTCCTCAGCCGCAACATTGTGAATATGATCAGCCTAAAATGTGCTTAAGGTTACACCTTGTTGAATACGAGGCTAAAGCTTTCAAAGGTGTATGAGAACTTTCGTTGGAGGAACTTATTTTAGTTAAGTGAGTATGCGGGCTGTTTTACTTGCCAGGTAGTATCCATTTTTAAAAAAAAATATTTTTTTAAACAGTTTTGTAATCGTTTTTTTAATTTTTAAAATAAAAAAATAACATTCTGTTAATTGTTTTTCTTTTTTTTTTTAAATTAAAATAAAATTAAAAACACAGTGGTGCCTCGAGATACGAATGCTTAAATGTAAAAGAAATCTATGAAACGAAGATAAAAAGAATTTTTTTTGTTACTAAATACGCTTTCAACAAAAAATCCAAGATACGAAAAACGTGCAGCTGACATTGTGCATCACGTGACAGAAATGGTCGTGTTGTGCAGTTCAGAAAAATTGTAAAAGAGGCCGGCAAAAAGTAAGCTTCCTTGGATCAATATTTTGCTATGAGACCATCGGTATGAGAAGATGTTGGTGATAGTGGCGAAAAAAAAATGAAAGGTGAAAAAAAAAATAGAAAGCTAAAAACAAAAAGAAAAAAAAAGTAATTAAAAAATCAAATGAAAAATTTACATAAGATTAATTGTTATACTACGAATGTTTCTTGTAGAATTGTACTACATGTAAGTGTTTACTTAAAATTAATTAATCTAAAGTTTGTACCTAACGCATACTTTTCATAATTAATTTTTTCGTGCTTCATTCCGTGATCTTTTCTGCCAGTCGTTCTCCCCCCCCCCCCAACCTTCTCCAACACTTGAAAGGTAAGGGTGTACATATTATTTTTCATGTATTCTCTTCTAAATGCTTTATTTTTATTTATTTATTTGATTTATACCGTGTACTTAGGAGGATTGAAGAATCTTACTTTTTTTTGTTACATTGTTTCCTTGATGTTTTCTATTTTAGTCTTGTGTCTGTGTGACTTGGAATAAATTAACTATTTTACATGTAAAACTTAGTTCGAGATACGAAAAATCCAAGATACGAAAGCCACCCTGAACGAGCTACTTTGGTATTTCGATGTACCACTGTAGTTTGAAGTCCCCTCAGCATTTTAACATGTGAATTAACGTACTATGTTTTTCAAATGCATTTAAAAAAAAAAAATTCGCAAGAGAATGCAATTATATATAAGCGAGGGAATACAACAACGTTTGCGTAGGAAAACAAATTTAAATGCTATTAGACGAAGAGGAGTTCTAGAGTTTCCCTAAATTACCTGCCTAAGACACGAGTGATAGTTAAATTATGAATTGATTATATTCTTATACAAACACCGTAATTGATTTCGTAATGTCTACCAGAAGTTATTTTTAAAATTATTTCAATTCATTTAAAGACAGTTTTCGGCGGATTATCTTCATCTAAATATTTAATCTATTTTCATGTAAAGAAAGTTATTTTACATGACAAATAGTAGAAAATAATAGTTATTGTATTTAGGAATAGATTAACACGTTGGTGAAATATATTATTTTCATATCTGCGCGTTAATAATTTAAAAAAAAACTAACTAATTATGACTTTGTTGTTAGCATAAAAATTTAAATAGATGAGTCACTAACATACGATTGTGTAGCCTCACCGAGCCGAGAAATATTAATTATAGAAAATAATTGTACCCTAAAAATTTGAAGCACTGTTCATCTCATTATTAATCCAAACTTCGCGCTAAAATTACAAACAGTACATTATCCAAAAAGTAACTTTGAATACATTACGAAAAAAAATTATGTGATGAAAAATATTAAACATGTTCAACTTTATAAGTCGTGTTTATGTCCATCTCTGTTTAAGGATAACTGACTGAAGCCATAAGAATGTCCCTAAGTTTTGCCCTGCTGAGTCTCACTGTCATCATGTCACTGACATGTCATGACGCCCTGGTCACGCTGATCAACGTGGCACTGAAGAAGCCCACCGCCCAGGAGGACACGTACAATGCTGGAACATTCTTGGCGACCTCTGACCTGGCCGTGGACGGAAACCGAGACCCAGTTTTTACACACAAGTCGTGCTCCCATACATACTACGACAACACGTCCACGTGAGTAGCACGCCAACACATAGGACAGGACACATGTAGCTAACATATGAACAAATCCTACGTATATTGTCCAAGCCACATATATTTCTACCATATGAACAAGTCCTATGACATTTATTCCAAGTCACATATAGCTAACATATGAACAAGTCCTTTCACATTTAGGACAAGCCACATATAGCTAATATATGAGCGAATCCTACGTATATAGTTCAAGCCACATACAGCTAACATATGAAAAATCCTACGTATATAGTTCAAGCCATATATATATATCTAACATATGAACAAATCCTCTGACATTTAGGACAAGCCACATATAGCTAACATATGAACAAGTCCTTTCACATTTATGACAAGCCACATATAGCTAACATATGAACAAGTCCTATGACATTTATGACAAGCCACATATAGCTAACATATGAACATATCCTATGACATTTAGGACAAGCCACATATCTTTCTAACATATGAACAAATCCCACGACATTTAGGAAAACCCACATATAACTAACATATGAACATATCCTATGACATTTAGGACAATCCACATACAGCTAACAAACCACCCTAGCGTACAACATGAAGGACAAGCCAGCAATAGCTCGCTAGTTAAAGTATGAAAAAATATTACAGCATAAATGGCAGGCCACATATAGCCAGCACATGAACATCTCCTACAACATATAAGATAGGCCTCATAAATCTCATTAGTTAACATATGAAGAAATAATTAATATGTCAGGCACCTAATACTACACATAAAAACACATTCTACAATATATTGCACAAGCAACATATATATATCATCAAACTGTCACAAATCTACGTGACACATTGCCGGACATCCCAGTCCCCCTGTCACAAACTGTCACACTTTCTTACACCCATCCCCCATCTGGAGTGTGACGTACTTTATGGACGGCCCCATTTGAGATATGGGGGCCAGTTTGAAGTTCAGATATTCTATTTCAGTTATATGAGAAAAATTCCGGGTCCCCGAGAAGGCGGGGGCCCTAAGCTATAGCTTGATTAGCAAATAGGTCAATCCAGCACTGAGTGAGCCGAAGAAACAGTGTTGTTGAATATTTGAAGTATGGCTAGATGTTGGAAACAGATACGAAATGTAAACGTTTTTTCTGAATTAATTTTTGAAAAAAATTAAAGCAATACCTTTGAATTTCAGTCATACTTAAAGTAACCTGTAATAAGTTAATTTTCAGTACATTGTATCATCCATCGAAGTCATTGATTCGCACAAAAAAATAGTGAAAGTTTGCATGGATAACTAGATTATGTCATTAGAGCAGTTAATGAAGCTAAAGTGAATGCCTTGAATGAGAGATTATTTAATCAACATTGCTTGGAAAATGAAGAAGTCTATAATCGTTTACTTCTTAGCACAGAAGTACGGATTTAAATCAATTTTATTCTCTCTTTGATTTAGTGTTGAAATTCCTGAAAAATAAAGACAATGATTTGCGACACAATTAACCTAAAAATGACATATCCTTTATGAATGATTTATTTACCAATTTTAACGAAAATAATTTGAAACTACAAGGTATCCAATTAAATTTAATTAAAACCAAAAGCTTTTGTTGCAAACTTGTTTCTGTACATACAAAAGAATGTTCCCAAATCTTTCAAAATTGCGAAATAGATAAAAATATTTACCGGCTTACTAGTAACTTACTGTCAAAACTTAACAGCTCTACATGCAGACCTGTACCAAAGGTTTGAAGGTATTCCTCAATAGGATATTCCCGGATGGCAGTTGAGCCCTTTTGCGCGTGGACAAGCTCAGATCCCAAACAAAGATGAATCCATACTAACACAGGAGCAACTTATTGATATTGAAATAAAGAACTATAACTAGAACCGATTTTTGAACTAGGATACCACGAATGCTTTTTACAAAATCAGATATCAATTTTATATCTTGCATTATGGGTTGTTGTACAGAGGTTGTTGACTGCTTTCCCATCTTCCCATTAGGTAGAACAAAGATTCAGTGGCCTATGAACCTCATCATAAAAAAACAGAAACTGACTAGAAATTGGTGCTTGTGGTGATTAGCCGTTGCTACTCAAAGACATTGAGTCGGACTTAAAAACACTCATAAAATCCCATCACATTCATCAAAGTTATTAATTGTTTTTAATTTTATTTTAAACAAAAATTATAATTTCAATAAATACTTCTTCTCCCAAATGTTGCTTTTATGGGGTTTTTTTAATTTTTGCACTACGCATTTATGTAGTTTTTTTCACCTGGGGGTCCGTGGGGTAAGTTTTGACTATAAAAGTGGTCCGTGGGGGGTCAAAAAAGTTAGGGAACCACTGCTTATTCCAACATGAAATATCATTTTTTTGCAACGCAAATCTTATCTGTTATAGACACTCCTTCTATAAAGAAGATTATTGCGTCCTACGCTTATATATGGTTTTTGTCTAGTCCTGCATTCTTATTAGACTAAGAGTTTTAAATGTTGATAAAAAGTTGGTTTTCCTGGTTTTTCAGGCAACTCAATCCACGCCCAAATTCCTGACGGGAAAAACGAGAATTTGTATGTTTTTTTTTCTTTATATATTGAATACCAAATGTGTTTTTTTTATCCTTATATCTATCTGAGGGTTGTATTTCTAACGTATAATTCAATTGCTTATGTACTTTTACTACCTTACTCTTGGTTCTTAATTCTTTATGTTTCAAGGTTTAATGATTTAGCTAATGCTGTTATTCCTGTCAGTTTTGAATATTCTCCGTTAATGAATGTTGCAGTTCTTTTTTTAAAAAAATTTGTTCAAGTTTATCAATGTTTTCTTTGGTGGATGGGTCAAATACAGAAGATGCATATTCTAGTACAGGTCTCACCAAGGTGAGGTAGCATTTTAGTTTCATATTTTATTATAGGAAACGTGAAGTATCTGCGTGCCCTTTGAAATTGCTTGGCTTGCCAAGTGCTTCACGCGTGCCTTAGGTTGCCGACCCCTGTACCAAACAGCTAGACTTATCTTCCCTTGCACAGTAACAACGGATGTGATGTCACAACAATGCGCATTAATACATATCACCAACGCGATGAGTGTGGAGTGTGGAATTTATGAGTTTTCACGCACGTACACATAGACACACGCACGCACACACAAATTAAACGATTATTATCGATTCAGAGAAATCTCAAAGAAACTGATCGAAAACGTGTGATCGATGGTGGTGTAAAAAAAAATTTTTTCAGAGCAAAATATAAAAAAAAATGAATCCAGGCGTTCATCAGGGATTAAAATCACAGAACACTGTGCCCCAGGGGTCTTGTTCACTTGATTTTAAACGGAAGTGCATTTTAATGTAAGAGGATTAGCCATTGGAAATGAAATGAATTTTAATTTTTATCGAATACTGCAAGGAAACAAGCGATTGTGATAGTCGTACTCAGGGTTGCCAACTCAATAAAATAATATTTTCTGACAAATATCAGAACTCTTAACAAAATTTACGGGAAAAAAAAACAACAAATTTTTACGGACACATTTAACAATAAAATGTTTATCTTAAAACGAACGAGTATGAAGAAAAATCCAAGCATTGTAGCTAAAAAAAATGTAATGTATCCATATGAGTAAGTCTCAATTACCATGATCATGTTCTATAGCGTTTGTTTATTGTATGACATTCATCGTCATTGACAGTGTTTAATTCCTCCTGCTTATGATCATACATCGAAACATTTACACTCCACTGTCGATCATTGTGGGAGTAGTTTTTCCTGTCTATTTCTCAAAGTCAGTAAACTTTCCAACATTGGAGAAGACAATTTGTTTCTCAAGTTGGTTTTCAATAAACTAACAGCAGAAAATCGTGTTCTACTTCTGCTGTTCCACGTGGAAGTGCCAACATTGTTTGTTCAAACTTCGAAAGTAGCGGAAATCTGTATTCTTTGTTTTTCAAAATTTCTAGTCATTAGTCCAATTTGATGCCAAAAAGCACCACAAACTCAGTCGGCCTAATCATTGCTTAAATCCGCAACTTGGTAGTCAATAAACGTGGCCTCTAAACAATGAAAATATGCTGGAGACACAATTTGTGGAAAAAACTGGAGCAGCTCATACATTTCCGACTGTTCCACAGATATTCTATTAGTGGGTTTTAGTACTGACATGAGCTTCTGCAGTTTGTTGCTAATAGCATTCTTTTCTGGATTGCACCGACTGCATTGGTATAAAAGGCAATAACAGCAACATAAAATTTTCAAAAGTCCATGAATCATCTACTTTTTACAGCTGTAGTTTAGTTTGATAACCAATGAATATTTTATCGCACGATTTAAAGTTTGGACTTTCCAGCTGTCCAGAAAGCTCTTACAGTTTATTAATAGGGCGCGGGATGCCACTAAAACACTTTAAAACTTACAATTTGAATCAGGAAAATAGATATCACATACATGATTTTTCTCATTTTTTAAACGTTGAGATTCCACGTTTTGTCAATTCTTTAACGGACATCTTATTTTTTTTACGAAATTGCGATTTTACGACAAATTTTTACGGACTGTCCGTAAATTTACGGACGGTTGGCAACCCTGGTCGAAGAGAGCAAACTGACAATAATGCGGATAGACAGGTCAAAGGGGATGACAAACTGGCCAGTAGAGATGACAGACTGGTCAAAGGTGATGAAAAGTTGGCCAGTAGAGATGACAGTGTATTCCCCATGACTTTATATCATATCACAAATAATCATCAATGTATTCCCCATGATTTTACATCATATCACAAATACTCACCAATGTATTCCCCATGACTTTATATCATATCACAAATACTCATCAATGTATTCCCCATGATTTTACATCATATCACAAATACTCACCAATGTATTCCCCATGATTTTACATCATATCACAAATACTCATCAATGTATTCCCCATGATTTTACATCATATCACAAATACTCACCAATGTATTCCCCATGACTTTACATCATATCACAAATACTCATCAATGCACTCCCCAATGACAATACGTCGTATCACACAGTCATCAATGCTTCGTCATTAACTTATCAGTCATATTTTTTTTACTGTTGACAACAGCGCCTCCCTTTATTTCTGCTGGTCCATTTACATGTAAATATAGCAAATATATTTTTTTATAGATTTTATTCGATGTTGAGGATCTTGTTTTCGGGACCCAGCACTTTAGTGACGAGCTCAATTCATACGAACGTTACAAGCAAATCGTTGTAAACTATTTCCACTTAAAGAAAAGCCATGCGTTTTAACTTGTCACATAATTACCTTAAAATTCCAAACAGAATGTTGTGGAGAACAACGGATATGACGTCAAGATAACACGCGTCAACGCTTGGCAACAACATTACTTTACGTAAACAAGTTAAATGACACCTTAAAAAACATGACCCAAAAAACGTGATGCCGAAACAAAAAAAAAAACTACTACAAATATAACTTCCTTGTGCATTTCCTTAGTTAATTACAGCACTTGTTTATCTGGGACGAGCGTTTTATTGCATACTCCAAACCTGTCATTAACGATTAAGTAAACTCTTTATTTACCCCTTTTTTCATTTTGGATAGCTCCACCTGGTGGATGGTGGATTTGATGGGGCTCTACAACATCTACTCGATCAGAATAACCAACCGTGACGTGTACGGCTTCCGGCTCAGCGGTTTCTATGGTTACGTCTCCAAGCAGAACCCCTCCAAGAGCCAGGAGTTTCCCGACCAGACAGTAGGTGAGATGTGCTTCTACCGTGAGGAGCCGGTTGACAACGCCACCACCGTCACGTTGCCATGCAACCAGACGTTGCTAGGGAGATACTTTACGATCTACAAGAGGTCCAAGTGGGCGTTGACGATGTGTGAACTCGAGGTCATGGCCGTGGACGAGGTGACCCCTGTGGACGTGTTTTACTTGATTCCTGACACGAGATTCTTACAGGTAAGTACGACAGTGACAGGTTACACAGTTCTATTCAATGGGCAGTTTAATTACTGCCGTTCACTTCGCGTCTGGTTTTCACTTCATGCGCAGTCTTCACTTTATGCTCGCTCTTCACTTCATTGATCTTTACGACAGATTTTCTGATGAATTACTGTGTTACAAAATGGTCATCACTTAAGCCAAATAATATCAACACACTTGACATATAAAGGAGACCTTCCAGCGTTATTTAGATTTCAAACAAGAACTTTTAAGAAGTGTTACTTATGACATTCTAAATTTAATTTTTTGGCTTCACATTATGTGTTTATCTATATAATAATGCGCCTAAGCGCGTCCGTCAGTCA
>MUZC01001731.1:41129-54825 GCA_002072015.1 Radix auricularia | reverse complement strand
CCCCCCCCCCGGGATTAAATTGCTATAAAACTATATGAATCTGCATAATTTTTATAGTGATAAAGTATAACCTCAGCAATTCGCGTTAATTCTTTCGCGGTCCCGCATGTTGGCGGTCCCGCATGCTGGCGGTCCCGCATGTTGGCGGTCCCGCATGTTGGCGGTCCCGCATGCTGGCGGTCTATGTTCTTGACCCTATCACAGCGTACACTCACCATTCCGGGCTAGCGCCATAACGTCATACAATCGAATGCCCGGCAAAATTTAAATGAAAAACGTTTTGACATTATCCTTATTAAAATACTTAGCTGTATGATGTATTATCACACTTGTTTGGAGAGCACTGTATTAATAAGTAGGAGTGTATTTAGAAAGAATTTTACAAGCATATATACCGCATATAATTTCATAAATAGGCCTTTATAACTGCATCCAATATTCTCGGTTTTTCACATTTAGATGGGGAGGGCGTAAAGAAAGTAATCGCGGAGAATTGGTATCGCTTCTTTTTGGTATCTGAGTAGATTTAGACCGTCTTGTTATTAGTATTGTGTTTGACCCCCCCCCCCCCCAGTTTTTTAAATTGATCCGTATCCTGATCTCTATTGGTCATTTTAACTCTACGTCATCAAATCAAACGACACGTCATATCTCTGCTGTTATTGACCCTGGGTTAGTTTGATGACGCCATCATACCACCACCGCCCCACTGTTTCTACTGTACGCGTCAGAACATCCATAGAAAGTACATTTTATAGATAAGAGCAAATGTTCATGTTGGCAGCGTATCAATGAGCCGAATTGTGATCTTTGATTGGCGGCAAATTTAACATACCCCAGGCATCTTCCAATACTTTGTCCGTTTAACATAGAGAAAAGATCAACCTCCCCCCACCCCTAAAGCAGAAGCAAAAAGAAAAGCCACTTTCAGTGACCCCACCCCCCTCACCCCCCATTTCCTCCTTACTACCCCACTGGCTATCTATTTATGGCCACTTTAATAGAAACTGAGGCTCCCGACGTTAACCGCATGATCGTAAATAAACGCAAAGTAATGGCCAAAGGAGAGGCGATCCGGTTAATGGCCGGACGTCTGTGTCCGAGGGTTTTTTACGGACACCTGAGGCTATCGTTGTCAGACCCGTGTTTACAGCGCCGCCTGGCGGTAATGAAGTAAAAGCTTCTTTGATTGTCACGTGGTGGATTTACAACTGTTCTCTTCTTTTTAAACAGAGACAGGAGAGAACATTCGAGACAATAAGGAACTTACGAGACAGGGAGGAACATTCGAGACAGGGAGGGACTTACGAGACAGGAGGAACATTTGAGACAGTAAGGGACTTACGAGACATGGAGTAACATTCGAGACAACCAGGAACACACAAGACAGCCAGGAACATTCGAGATAGTGGGGAACTTTCGAGATGGTTGGGAACATAAGAGGTATCCAGGAACATACGATTCAGCCGGGAACATTCGAGACAACCAGAAACGTACGAGACAACCAGGAGTATTCAAAATAGTCGAGAACATTTGAGATAATTGGTAACAAAAGAGGCAACCAGGAATATACGATTCATCCGGAAACATTCGAGACAACCAGGAACATACAAGACAGGCAGGAAAATTCGAGATAGTCGGGAACACAAGAGGCCGCTAGGAACATACGAAATAGACAGGAACATGCGAAACAGGGAGGAACATACGAGATAGACAGGAACATGCGAAACAGGAGTAACATTCGAGATAGACAGGAACATGCGAAACAGGGAGGAACATTCGAGATAGACAGGAACATGCGAAACATGTTCCTGTCTATCTCGAATATAGACAGGAACATAAGAGGCAACTAGAGAGAAATGAATGACCATCATTCGAACTGAGGGTGAATTATGTACATAGTCATGGACGTACACCAGGTCAATGACCTTAGTACCACGTGGTAGTACATTGTCACGTTGCCATGGTGAAGGTGAAGCCAGATTGTAATGGAAGTGTCATCGGGAGTAACTGCGGTCGATTTGATGTCATGCTGTACCTAACACGGCTCGTTCTTATTTTAAGTGTGTGTGTGTGATGAGATTTGTACGGACGTATCAGCCTAGTAACCCCTAACAAATAAGACACCCAGAGAGAAGGGGGGGTAGCTTGCCATTTAGAAATCTGACAGATGTGGATGCATATTTTCTGCTACGGGGCTGAATAAAGGAAGTCTTCATACCATTGGTCATATTTTGATGCAACCAATCAAGAATAATGGAAGTCACGTGACCATCAAACATATAAGCCGTGCAAAAGCAATCTTCATCCTTTTCACTGCCAAACACCAGAGGCGAACGTCGAACAGACCACCACGCCGAATTATCTCACGGAAAAGCCGGCAATCTACCAGTCTAGTAAGAGTGAACTCATGTCTTATTCTATTCATGTACATTTATTATTACATATATTTTTAATAGCAGATTGATATTAATTCTGTTCGATTAGCGTGGATTTAGTACCACACGGGACAAATTTTACCGTGTTGGGACCCATGTGCGTTATTCTTGCCCATAACATGTTTGCTTAATTAATATGTGCCTGCACACGCGATCTCCACCAAATAGATGGAGCAGCGTGTGTGGATGTCCAATTATATATTTAATTACATGGATTGTTTTATTAATTGCTGAACCCACGTGTAAGGTGTTCGCCAAATAGGCCTACACCCGTCATAGTAAGCATAAACAATTAATCATATTAGTATGTCAAATTGTTATCCCCTTCTGGCGTCTTGCTCTGAACGGCTTGTCGTTGGAAGGAGGACCATAATAAGTCTATGCGATAGAAGACTCCCAGAGTTTTTATTTCTATTTCATAGCCTGGTTCCTGGTACGCCTGAATTCTCGCTACGTCTGAATTCCAGGGAGCCAACCAGAGAAAGAGTACACGTGAGGCAGCCGGACTACCGTCCCCCCTCTTGTCTGTACCATTGCCGTAAAAGAATCGTCACAAAGCCTTGAGCTATTTCACCTCCCAGTTCATCACGTCATACCGTGAGGGCTGAAGCCGACCATTGCTGTGTGACTGCAGGGTCGATGAATCTTATCAAACACACGGAGAGAAGTGATAACCCTTCTACCGTGAACGAGAATCGTCACAGAGCCCTGTGCTATTTCACCTCCCAGTTCATCACGTCATACCGTGAGGGCTGAAGCCGACCATTGCTGTGTGACCGCATGGTCGATGAATCGTATCAACGCACGGAGAGAAGTGATAACCCTTCTACTTCTAATTCTACCGTACACGATCTACTCAGATCAAAATATTTGTTTGTATACAAAGAGGTCTAGCCGAATCAGCTGGCAGCTACGTCACATTGTCAACAGGAGGGGCGGGGCTAACCCAGAAAGCTGACGTCACGTCGCCTAGAGACAAAACGAGGTCACATCTTGGATACACTGCCACAGCGGACTACGTCATATTGTCAACACGAGGGGCGGGGCTACCCCAGGAAGCTGACGTCACATCGCACAGCAAGCGACGGAAGGACTAGCAGCAGTACACACCAGACCCAGTGACCAGGGACTACATAAATATAAGTATTAAATTAAAGAGATATTGGCGTTGGGCAAATCGTTATGATGAAACTTAGCTAGCCATAATGCTTTAATAGCCTAAATATTGGGGCACCTTATTAATTACACAGTAATTTTACCATTGTATATATCTATTGTATATTAAAGTTAATCATTTATGTTATACAATGGTTCTTTGCCTTTTCATTTGCGGAGATCACTAAAGTATGTCCTTGTGTGTATAAAAATATAAAATACAAATAATACCCTAGACAACAGCCATATAACACATCTTTCACCACAGTGTGTGTGTGCGTGCGTGCGTGTGTGTGTGTTTTTTTTTTTTTCTATTTCCACTTCCGTTTCCATTAGACTCCGAAGACTTGGTTTAACACCATGTTTTCATTTCTCTAGCAACTTGTCTGCAGCAGATAAATATAAATAGATCTATGTCGAAATATAAAAAGTCTTTAAAAATAAATAATAATTTTTCTTAACTTTATAAATCCGAACCCCCCTCCCCCTTCCCATGCTGCCCAGTAACCTTTGAATCCGTTCTCTCTCCTATGAACCGGAAGTACCAGAAAAGAGATTAAATTAAAACTAACACCAGCCACTATTAACCTTGTCAGGCTCATTGCTCGCGAGCGTTACCATGTGACCGAGTTAGTTTTCAATCCGTCTGTCTGTCTGCCCGCGTACAACCACACTTATGGCTGCGGTCAGTCTAGTGGTCATCCATCCATCCTGACCTGGGATTCGTCAGCTCGACAACAGGGGGGAGGGGCTGAAATTGGGGTAGTCGGACTAATTTAATCCCTCGACATTAATCCTCGGGTGAGATTAATCTGTGTGCTATAAACTTCATCTCCCCCAACACCCCATAAGTAGGTGCGTCATCTTGTCGGTAACACTTCCGGCACCAGCCAGAGAAGGGCATTAACACGAGTGATCCATTTTTTAAAAAAATCTGATAGGAGCTCTCGCGCTTATGATCTTATGCCAGACGAGATTTGACGAGGGGGGTTACCATTGGGACATCGAGTATTGGCCAGATTCTTTAAAACTTGAAGTAGATTTCACACCCTGACTGGACAACAACACAGGGCACCCTGACTGGACAATACCCCAGGGCGCCCTGACTGGACAACAACACAGGGCGCCCTGACTGGACAATAACCCAGGATGCCCTGACTAAAAAAATTAAGAATATAGATTACTGGAAGATCACCTCAAAATCTACTGAAAGATAAAAATGACTTGAGACAAGGCAAGAAACAAATGCTGGGATGTTGTATATTCTAAATAAAAGCACGTATTAAAACACGTCTGAATCACGTATTAAAACACGCCAGAATCACGTATTAAAACACGTCAGAACCACGTATTAAAACACGCCAGAATCACGTATTAAAACACGTCAGAATAACGTATTAAAACACGTCAGAATAACGTATTAAAACAGTCTGAATCACGTATTAAAACAGTCTGAACCACGTATTAAAACACGTCAGAATAACGTTTTAAAACACGTCAGAATAACGTATTAAAACACGTCTGAATCACGTATTAAAACACGTCAGAATCACGTATTAAAACAGTCAGAATCACGTATTAAAACACGTCTGAATCACGTATTAAAACACGTCAGAATCACGTATTAAAACACGTCAGAATCACGTATTAAAACACGTCAGAATAACGTATTAAAACAGTCTGAATCACGTATTTAAACACGTCAGAATCACGTATTAAAACAGTCAGAATCACGTATTAAAACACGTCAGAATCACGTATTAAAACAGTCAGAATCACGTATTAAAACACGTCTGAATCACGTATTAAAACACGTCAGAATCACGTATTAAAACACGTCAGAATCACGTATTAAAACACGTCAGAATCACGTATTAAAACACGTCAGAATTCACTTAAAAAAAAACAAAAAAACTTAAAATAAAATTTAAAAAACAACTGATAGCAATGCACTTTAAGAGAAACTCTGATTGGTGATAATGGAAAAAAAATCCCACTCGTGGAAGAATTAACTGAAGACAATGCCCTAACTGCCTCATCTGCCCCAATTGCCTCTTCTGTCCTAACTGTCCCAGCGGAACCATCTGCCCTAACTGCCCAATCTGCCCTAGCTGCCCCCACTCAACTAACCGACCTAATTTGACAGACCCGACTTGACGCTCTTAAATTCTCCAAATCAACATAGCGGACAATTGACCTCCATCTAATGCTATCTGACATAACTCCAGCTAATGTCATTAGTACACGAACACGCCTCTTTGTACTTCGTTAAACAAACGTTATGCTATCTGACATAACTCCAGCTAATAACATTAGTACACGAACACGCCTCTTTGTACTTCGTTAAAAAAACGTTATGCTATCTGACATAACTCCAGCTAATAACATTAGTACACGAACACGCCTCTTTGTACTTCGTTAAACAAACGTTTCTGTATACTCTAGATCACAGGTTCCCAAACATTTTCGGTTGGTGACTCCAACCTCTTAAAAAAAGTTCATTGACCTACGACCCCGGATACAATTAACATTTTTAAATTACGTATTTTTAAAAACCCATAATAAAAATAAAAAAACAACGCTTTTTGGACAATAAATCCTTTACTTAGGAGACATAACTAAAGGTATGTTAATGATAATACTCATAGCACGACAATCCAAAAATCCAAAATTTTAGTTATGTCTAATATTTAAAGGATTTTTAGTAAAACAAAAAGCCAAAAGGGTTTATAAAAACACGCTTAATATAATGAGCATCGGGCTACAAAGTAGCATAAACATTGACAGTTCGACTTTAAAAAGAAAAAAAAGTATCATCAATATTAAAAGCACCGCAACGCGAAACAGAAAAATGTTAAAAATAATTTTCAATATAATACGCAAGTCGACACTTCAGCAGAAAAATAAAAATGCTAAATAAAGATACATCGAAATAATCTAAGACATTAATTTAATTGCAGTACATTCGATCGTTCTGAAACTTTGATAGATCATTTTTATCGTCGGCACGAGCCTGCCTGTAGAATTTAAGCTCGCTAGCATCCGAGAAAGTCGGTTAAAAATCGATCCAATTTTTTTTTGGTAAACAATTCAAGCAAATAATCAAGCAGACGCAACGAGTTAATTATAAATCACTAAAATATATAATTTTTTTTTTTATTTATTTATTGTGATGGCTAAAAACTCCAGTGACATGCTAGACCAAAACTTCGTGGGTGAGCTTTTGTTAAGGCCAACACCATGTTATTATCAACAATTAATATATTTATTTCCTTTTACAAGCTATGCAGATACAAACGGAACTGCTCGCAAAACAAACATAGTGGCATTTTGGTTTGATAGATACACACCAAACGTGAATTTAGTGGGATATAATTTTGAGGCAAGTGACTGCTAGGGAATTATTCAGCGAATCCATGAATTTGTCTTGTTATATTTTGTGGAATGCTGGCTACGTCACAGGAAGCAGAGAATGGATTTTATGTCCAGGGCCGGCCTTGGGGCAAGGCGAACGAGGTAAGCGCATTGCGGCCCGCGCTTTTCAGGGCACTGCACTTTGACAACATTTTTTTTACAACCTTTATTTTTTCAATTTTACTGCTGTTGCGTAATATTTGTTGTTTTTTTTATAGCAATGTTATCAAGAAAACTTTATATTTATTTTTCAGGATAAAATGATTATGAAGAAAAGATTATATAATATAATAAAATATTATTATTACTCTAAATCTGTAGCGGATTTAGCTATAGGCAGGGTGGGGGAGGGTGGCTTGCCCCTTCCCGGCACACATGTTGTCGCCCGATTAACACGCCCTCGATTAACACTAAAAATGTGTCACTAGAGCAGAAAAAAAAGATTGCCAGACACGAAATTTCGAATCAACACTAAACTACAATACGACAATATTGACTTGCTAAATATTGTATTTCAAAACTGTAATATCTGGTTTGCTCAGTCAGGAGCGTCGCCAAGTGGAAAATAATAGAGAAGTTTTGAAATGAATGATAAACATGACGTTGTTCTTAACAAAACAAGGCTTGCCATTTACAGGACACGGAGCTTATTCTTGCTTTAGTGACGGTAGTTGTAGAAATACTGGACATTTTCGTGAGTCGTTATCTTTATTAGCCAAATGTGATTCCACTTTAGACAGTCATCTAAAGTTTGAAAAGGAAAATTAACTTTAAAAAAAAAGTCATGATGTGCAAAATGATTTAATTGAAACACTCGCATCTGAGTTATGGGCGATAATTGAAAATGAAATTAATTCAGCACAATTATTTTCTTTTATAATTGATTAAACCGTTGATATATCTTAAAAGATGAGATGTCAGTTTCTTTACGTTCAGTTGTAATATCAGGACATGTTTCAGGAAAGATTTATAGTCTTTTATACTTTGGTTAACAGCAACGCTGCCGCATATGCTGAGAATCTGTGGAGGAAAGGCGTACGAAGGCGCATCTGTGATGTCTGGAATTAAGTGGCCTTGAAATTCATTTAAAGAAGCTTTCACCCGGTGCCATCTATGTTCATTGTTGTGCATACCTATGTTTTCAATTTGTTCATCATCGAGTAAATGTTTGTAGACAGTGATGTATGGTTGTTTTTCGACACAGCTGAAAAGTTGTATGTATTTGTACGTTTAGTTTACCACGTCTGAATTCTCTTAAAGAATATCATAAATCTCGATATGAATCAACAGTAGATACTCTGAAAAGACTTTCTGATACAAGATGCGCAAGCCGTAAGCATGCAGTTGATGCAGTTGCTGTATCATTCTCTGCTGTTCTAGCCACTCTATAAGATATAAATTCAGGGGAGTCAACAGAATATACGTGATGTGTCAGCGCAGAAGCTATGCGACTATCTGTTTTAATAGCAAAATATTATTTTGTTTTTTCTGATGCTATTTGTATAAAAGTTGTTAAATAATATCTTCGTGTTATCAAACTACTTGCAGCGTAAGGACATTGACATTGCGTTTGAGAACGATTGATCGATGTTGGAAGAAATAAGGGGTCCTCCCTAAAGTACGTCACGCTATTTTTGACCATTTTGCCCCCCCCCCTTCCGCTGTCACAAAGTGTCACAAATCTCGGGACTCGGGACCCCACGTCCCTAAAGTACATCACACTTTCGAAATTTTAAAAAAAATTATGAGCTTATTAAAATATTTAATTTAATACTTAGATAAAGGCAGGACGCAATAATATTCTGTATAGAAGGAGCATCTGTAACAGATAAGATGAATACACTTCACTATTAAACTGTATTAAAATATAAAATTTTAACATAAAAGTAGGTAAAAACCAGATTCAAAGTGTTGAAATCCGGCCGGAACCAGAGTCAGATTTGTTAAAATAGCCGGATTCTAGATAAGCCGGAGCTGGAGACTAATTTCTGTACACTCCTACTTAAAATAACGATCATATTACCTTATTTAAATGATTTTTAAAGACGAATAGTTAACTGTCAACAGCTGTCATAGTTATTCAATGAAACAGTAACTCAATCTAGATGGTATTTGAAAACAAAAATTGCAAAAATTAGACTTGACAATTATATAAGTCACATCATTTATCTGGGTGAGTGTGATGAAATTTATGGAGCCCCCGTCACTTGCACGAGAATAACCACGTAAACAAAAGGGAACTCACTCTTGTCGGATAAGAAACCACCAATAATGCGAAGTCTTAACTGATAAGGTAAGCACCGGGGCACATGACAGGTCAAGGTTGCCCGACCGTGAGGCCGACAATCAAAAGTCAATCAGGAAGAGGTGCATAAATTACCCGTCAAGTATAAAGGTTGACACACCCAAACAACACGTTCTCTTTATCCGCCCAAGCGTCTGCAAATCGTGGTATCTTATGTGAATTTAGTTCACAGAACTACATCCCCACCCATCTTTGTAGTGGGAGAGTCGGCAATATTCTCGTTGACCAGAACCCATTCTGGTTTCTGGGCACCGGGAGACAACTCGAACTCCTGACAGCAACCCCGCCCAAACGAAGTGTCGACATATTTGGACCAAGAGCTGGACTCAGCTTTACCAGCTTTACTCCTAATGTAAAGCTGACGCCAACAAGCGCACACCGCACTTGTTGATGCCTATACGGGTACACACCATACACGTATAGAAGCCGGTTATTCACACTTCCGTGATCGCCGAATTCACCTGGGCCATAGGTGAAGCCACACACTGAACAGGGGGCGTGCAGAACCAACCGCCTCATGGAGCGGGGCGCGACGACCCTTTGAAATTAAGTATTAACACTATAATAATTAGATCAAGTGGCATAGGCCTAATGATGATGAAGCTAGGCCAAACCGGAACTAGTTTCCGCTGTTGTATATAATGTATAATAAATTTATTGTTACATTTTCACCCTTTAGTCTGTTGATTATCGATTGCAAGAGATCACTTAAGTGTGTGCGTGTAGGCGAGAGGGGATAACTTCAAATATTACACCCCTAGACGACTTGCCAAACATAGTTAACATCTTTCTCGCCACAGTGAGATCAAGTTTTAAGTAATCTTTCGATTATGTAATCTATTGACACAGGATAAGAAGTAGAGTAGCGAAACTTGACCTCAACCAATGATTAAATAATAATAATAAGGAAACAAAACAATTTGACTAAAAAAACTTGCTTGACAAATTATGTGACTATTTCTTGTGCTATATTGAATCTGTTTATTTTGGTCCTTTGAATTATTTTTAATTCAAAAATATTCACTGGACATCATTTTACCATGGTGAAGTGAATTGTTCATCCATAGCTACGACTGGCATCAATCTTTTACAATTGTTTTCTGGAATGATAATTGCAGACAGATCAACTCGTCCTCATCTATCCACTCAACAGCCTCTAAATGTGCATTTCCTCTTCTGGCAATAAGCGCCATGATTTCTCTTTGCCTTATAGCAGCGATTCTCAAAGGACGGATGCGTTTTATCTGAGTTGACTCTTGAACAGTTTGGGTGTGCAGTGTGCACATTCTCCTGAGCCCGAGCTCTGTGTTGTCCAGTATGTTTCTTCAACATTGTTTGTGAGGCAAAGTATAAGTGACACACTTTGCAAATTCGATCATGTAAGCTGGTCTGCAAAGATGGACAATGAATATCAAATGGTTATACTTTGAAAACTCCTGTTGATCTCGGCATAATGTCATCAAATTTGAGAGTGTGTGCCACAAACAATTTTGGAAACTTAAGAGAATCTGCATCTGCTCTTTCTGAAAATCTAAGTCTATCAGTTGTTTGGTTCATTGGGGTTAGAGGATGAAAGACTCTCGAAGTAAAACGTTAAAATATGAGTTTCGTACTTCTTACATTTTATGTCCTGATATTTAACTTTTGGCTGGTGCGAACATGATTATCAAACCATTCCTAATCCTTCTATATCAGTCCTGCTGCATCCAATTCAGATTTATAAAAAAAACACATTCAAGAGATAAACATTTCGTGCCATTTTGACATAACCTAATTCTAATGTTTCAAGCAAATTTAGAAAATTATTTTAAAGCTATTTAGATCATACTAAAAAAATTACAAAATAAATAATAATAATAATAATAAATATTAAAAAAAAAATAAATGTGTGACATCAAATGGGGACGGACGCCCTCCTCCTTGTCACAAACTGTCAAACTTTCTTACACCCCCCCACTTCTTGGAACTTGAAGTACTTTATGGAAGTTCCCTAAGTTTGTTGAAATGAGAAGCGATAAAGTTTTTGAAATTCTGAAAATAGATAACAAATAATTTATTAACTAAAATTTTTTCCAAACTAAATGTTTAAAAACAAAATTGAAAGAAATGCGAATTCCAAAAAGAAAAGTATGGTAGGCGAACCTAGCAAAGATGAAAGGGGAGATGATCCAACTGCAAGCTTTACATCTGAAACGTAATTCATTATCTTGGATGCACTTGTAACACAGTTATTAATTTGTATAGTATTAATTCATCACAAATGTCGGAAAAATAAAGATTATTTTCGAAGCTTATGCAAAATTTACAACCAGGACATTGACCTTGAAGAAGCAATCCTAGAATATGATATCTTCAAAGATTTGTATGCACCAATACGCCCATCACTATCTAGTGAACTACAACTTAAAGAGGTTCTGCAATTCTCGACTGAAAAACAAATGGCACCAGGTCTCCCTAATATTTCAATACTCGATAAAAATTTACTTTAATCTTCCTGTTAGCAGTGATTGAAAATCATCAAAACTTATTAGCGCTCAACAATGACAAACGAACGTCTGTTTGGATTGGAAATAATTTCTCAAATAAACGTGATCTAGGTGAGATCGGTGGCTTTGAGGTGAGGTATGTTATTGGGTGCAAGTTGGGGTGAGGTTAGGTATGTTATTGGATGCTAGTTGGGGTGAGGCTAGGTATGTTATTGGGTGCTAGTTGGGGTGAGGCTAGGTATGTTATTGGGTGCAAGTGGGGTGAGGCTAGGTATGTTATTGGGTGCAAGTTGGGGTGAGGCTAGGTATGTTATTGGGTGCTAGTTGGGGTGAGGCTAGGTATGTTATTGGGTGCTAGTTGGGGTGAGGCTAAGTATGTTATTGGGTGCTAGTTGGGGTGAGGCTAGGTATGTTATTGGGAGCGAGTTACTCAGTAACTGTCGTAACTAGAGGAAACATTGCTACCCATACACAGAAGGGAAAACACACACACACATGCACACGCACACACGGACACACACATGCACGCACGCACACACACGCAAACACACACGCGCGCGTACACACGCGCACACACACACACGCGCACACATACACACACACACATCCACACAGACACACGCACACACACACGCACGCACACACACACATACACACACACACACGCGCGTACACACGCGCACACACACACACACACACACACACACAGACACACGCACACACATACGCACACACACACACGCGCGCACACACACACACACACACACACACACACAGACACACACACACGCAATGTTTACAGCTCAAAGACAGCCCTGTTCGACGGATGAGTGTGTCTGGAGGACATCATGTATAAAATTTATCTTCAGTGCTTCTCACCCTGTCAACTCTGGTTAAGATTTTAATTCGAGACGGGAAAATACATAAGGGATGAGAACCTCTAAGAGCAGATTTAAAGAGGATTCTCTCAGCTTAAATGAATGCTACAGAACTAGATACGGCCCGCGGCGTAGCGTGCATCGCAGAATTGCCAATAGATAATACAAAGAGAGAAAGACCCCCCCTCTCCTGTACCACCCTCGTTCGCTAACAACAAACTGTGTTTGCTAAACCCTTCTTCCTTCACTGTCTTTCCTTCTATATACTATGTCTCAGTGCGATGTGCATAATGCGGCGTGGTGCGAGTGTGCATAGTGCGGCGTGGTGCGAGTGTGCATAGTGCGGCGTGGTGCTAGTGTGCATAGTGCGGCGTGGTGCGAGTGTGCATAGTGTGAGTGTGCATAGAGGGGCGGGTTGCGAGTGTGCATAGTGCGGCGAGGTGCTAGTGTGCATAGTGCGGCGTGGTGCGAGTGTGTATAGTGCGGCGTGGTGGGAGTGTGCATAGTGCGGCGTGGTGCGAGTGTGCATAGTGCGGCGTGGTGCCAGAGTGCATTGTGCGGCGTGTTGCGAGTGTGCATAGTTCGAGTGTGCATAGTGTGGCGTGGTGCGAGTGTGCGTAGTGCGGCGTGGTGCGAGTCCGCATAGTGCGAGTGTGCATAGTGCGGCGTGGTGCGAATGTGCATAGTGCGAGTGTGCATAGTGTGGCGTGGTGCGAGTGTTCGTAGTGCGGCGTGGTGCGAGTCCGCATAGTGCGAGTGTGCATAGTGCGGCGTGGTGCGAATGTGCATAGTGCGGCGTGGTGCGAGTGTGCATAGTGTGGCGTGGTGCGAGTGTGCACACTGATACATATACATTAGATTGTGTTTCCTTGGTCTTATTTTTTGGCGAATTGTATGTATAGATGGTTTTATGGATGGCGACTTGTATGTATAGATGGTTTTAATGGATGGCGACTTGTATGTGTAGATGGTTTTAATGGATGGCGACTTGTATGTATAGATGGTTTTAATGGATGGCGA
>MUZC01001731.1:14986-26845 GCA_002072015.1 Radix auricularia | reverse complement strand
GAGCTTGTCAAGATCTGTTAACTAACACATAGAGCTGTCAAGATATGTTAACTAACACATAGAGCTGTCAAGATCTGTTAACTATTTAAATGTATAACCTTTAATACTGACAACTACACATGCGTACGCCAATGTACGCTTTATTAAAATCAGTTTTCTCCACGCCTTACAAACACAAGAAAGAAAAGTGACTGGAAGGGAGCGGGATTGTACTGGTTAAACTGGTTTCAGCATTTTGGAGGTTTTCATATTCAGTACTCCGACACATAAAAAAGGAAAATTCATTTACTTTTAAAATTGATAATCATTGAACGACTGAATTATATATTTAAGTATTTTTAATAACAGATTGGGTTTAAAAAAAAAAAAAGTATTTTGAGGATAGGAGTTGAGGGAGGAGTGAGGCGACGGAAGGGGGAGGGGGTTAGATAAACAACATTGGGTCGTCACAACCACTAACTCACTGTTGTTTGTGTATTTAAAAAAAAAAGTTAATTTCCAGTCATTGATTTATTCAAGGAAAAAAAATCATTGTGTTACACATTTCTAAAATTTTCATTTTGAGAGAAAAAAAATATTTATCAAAATACATTGTAGTGTACTTCTTCTTAATTGTTTTGTGGTAAACGAATTTCATAGCAAAAAGTTTAAAATTAAAAAAAATAGTTAGCTAGCCCAGTTGTGAACACTGACCGGCTACAGTATGACCATGCATCGTTGTTACAGCTGTTTCAGTAAAGTTTCACGGGGATGCCTGGGTTTAAGTTTACTACCCGGGTGACAGCACTCCAACGAGTACCTGGGTAAGAGCAAGGTACCGCGCACCAGGGCTGACAGGCCCCTACTAACACATCGCATCAATGAACAGCTAAGAAACTGAATCCAGAAACAAAAGACGTAACAAAGAATTTGTTGGCTATAAATCCTTAATATACGAGACATAACTAATAGAATGTTCATTATAATCCGCATAGTACGACAATCCAAAAATATATTTGTTTAGTTATGTGTCAAATTTATAAAGAATTTATAGTAAAAAAAAAACTTGCTTAGTGTGCGTCCTACATTTCAGGTCAATTTGATGACGGGGAAAAGTTTATAAAAAATGTTTAAAATAGTGCGCACCGCGAGACGATTAGCAATTAATTGTATTAACATTAAAAGATCGGGATTATATTTTTTTTTAAAGTATCGTCAATATAATAGAGCGCAACAGGAAAGTATTAAAAGGTCGCTCAATATAATACGCACCGCGACAACCTTGCTTAATAGAAATAAATCTAAATAATCTAAAAATTTTAATACATCATTTTTATCATCGGACTCGAGTCTGTCTACAAAATTTCAGCTCGCTAGCTTACGTGGAAGTGGGTTAAAAACGATACAAAGTTTTTTTTCGGCAAGCAAACAAAGAATCAAGGGCTCAACCAGACACCACGAGTTAATATAAAGGGTTTTAAATTATTTTTTTTAAAGAGACATTTAATTTAGTTTTAAGTTTTCGTGTTATTTAGCTGAATGACGACATCACGCACTGCACCAAACTAACAATATCTTGAACCGGAGAGAAATGAAACGGTGTGCAACTTTAAAAGACGAAATCAGCGACCCGTGTTTCGATACTTTATATTACAGTAACTGAACACGGTAACCAAAACACCTCCATCGCGTGATGGTTCTAGATCCATTACAACCGTCTACTGACTTAAGTCTCGCCGATAATAAAGACACACATTCCCAAACTATCAACTATTGCAACCAACTCACAACGATATCAAGGGGACATAACTTGTATCTCCAACAGATTTGATTCCCCGGCCGGTCACGTGGTACACAATCGAAGAGGTTTGGCATCCGCTACCAGCGATGTATTCATCCGCGCTTAAAAGTCGACTGCTAGATTTTGCTTCCCTTCTATCGGGTTCTACTTTAGTGATTTCTTGCCAAATACAATAACCATCATGACTTCCGGTTATCACATGTCGTCCTAGCAATCAGCTGTCGTTATCAATGGTCTGGTCATGTCTTCATCAGTGGGCGGAAAATGTCTTCATAAGTGGGCGGAAAATGTCATCATATTTTATGTGGGTAGAAAATGTCATCATAAGTGAGAGGGTAACCCGCCGGTTGTTTCGTTGTTGTGCCCTAAATACAAGCTTCCAATCTAGTAAAATAATTACATTCTACGTATTCGATTTCGTCGTGTAGCTTGGATTTGTGAATAGTCGTTTTTCTTTTTTTTAGTCATTTGTGTCGATACTGGTATCGTATGTAGTACATCACGTGCTTCAATATTATTAATTAATGCAGTGGTACATCGAGATACGAAATGAATCAGTTCAGGGACGACTTTAGTATATGCGATTTTTACTTAACTTTAAACAGTCATATCTTGAGATACCAATGTATTTAGAAAACAAAAAAACTTACTCACGTTCCTAGAAGTGGGTTAAAATTTAAGCATAATGAACAAGCACCCCCCACCACACCACAATCCATGCACTGTCCATTTTGGAGGTCGATTTATTTTGATGCTGAGTCAACAAACAAACAAACAAACAAAAAAAAAAACAAACAACAACAAAACAACAAAACATAAAAAAACAACACACACACACAAAAGAAAAAAAAAAAGCAATTACAATCTGAGTCAAGTCAGAGTAAATCAGTCACAATGTGTTTACCAAAAAAAAAGTCTTTCTAGTATCCCATAGCCACTGGCACTGTTTTTCAGAAACCGGATATGACCTCTCAAGTAGATTAATGCGCTGTCGCAAGGCCGTTCTGATGGGGCCGAGAATATTTTTGTTGTTGATTTTTTTTTTAGTATCGATGCTGCTTTGGAGTTTTGAAGGCGGGCGATTTCAACGACTGAACATGTCATGGAAATAAAGTTTATTTAACTACTCATTCAGATGTACAGATTTCAAATTTATTTTTCTTTGATAGAGAAACTTGAAATAGTCTTGAGTGACATTACTCCCTAAGTCAGCGTGTTTACAAGCTTAAAAGGTTTAGGTCGATACCCTTCAATCGAAGGCCATAGAGAACACATATCTTCGGAAAACACAAACACAAGCACTGCAATTAAATGGAAAATATCTTTTAAATTATTCCAAGTTATAAAATACCTTTAAAATTATAATTAACAATACCACTTAAAATATAACATTTAACAATACCATAGAAAATATCCAATTTCACATCATCATTGAAATTTTTTTTTTTGGGGGGGGGGGGGGGGGGGGGAGGGGGGACAATTTCATTTAAAATATCACACTTGACAATACCATGGAAAATAACCCTTTTGGAAAAGCCATTTAAAATATCATATTTTATAATATTTTGAAAACTGTAACATTTTACAATACCATGGAAAATATCATAGCTGAATATATCATAGAAAATATCATAGTTGACCATACTATAGAAAATATCATAGTTTACTATATCATAGAAAATCTCAAAGTTGACTATACCATAGCAAAATATCATAGTTGACCATATCATAGAAGTATCATAGTTGACCATACCATAGAAAATATCATAGTTGACCATACCATAGAAAATATCGTAGTTGACTATACTATACAATATACGTGTACATATTTAAATACTCCCTTAAGTATTTAGCTGAAAACAATTCAGCTTATTGTATGTCACTGTTAGTTTAATGCCATGAAAGGAATTTTGGACAAAGTTATCTTTTTAGGAACAAACGAGATAATGGGATTAGTAACATATCAGATTATAGTATTGGGAACAACAATAGTATTGTGGTAGGAATAGAAGAGTTTAGTACTAGGAATTGACAAGATTATTGTATTAGTAAAAGCAAGATTATAATATTAGGAACAACAAGATTATAGTATTAGGAATAACAAGATTATAATATTAGGAACAATAAGATTATAGTATTAGGAACAACAAGATTATAGTATTAGGAACAACAAGATCATAATATTAGGAACAATAAGATTATAATATTAGGAACAACAAGATTATAGTATTAGGAACAATAAGATTATAGTATTAGGAACAACAAGATTATAGTATTAGGAACAATAAGATTATAATATTAGGAACAATAAGATTATAGTATTACGAACACTAAGATTATAGTATTAGGAACAATAAGATTATAGTATTAGGAACAACAAGATTATAGTATTAGGAACAATAAGCTTATAGTATTAGGAACAGTAAGATTATAATATTAGGAACAGTAAGATTATAGTATTAGGAACAACAAGATTATAATATTAGGAACAATAAGATTATAGCATTAGGAACAATAAGATTATAGAATTAGGAACAATAAGATTATACTATTAGGAACAATAAGATTATAGTATTAGGAACAACAAGATTATATTATTAGGAACAACAAGATAATAATATTAGGAACAATAAGATTATAGTATTAGGAACAACAAAATTATAATATTAGGAACAATAAGATTATAGTATTAGGAACAATAAGATTATAGTATTAGGAACAACAAGATTATAATATTAGGAACAACAAGATTATAGTATTAGGAACAATAAGATTATAATATTAGGAACAACAAGATTATAATATTAGAAACAACAAGATTATAGTATTAGGAACAACAAGATTATAGTATTAGGAACAATAAGATTATAGTATTAGGAACAATAAGATTATAGTATTAGGAACAACAAGATTATAGTATGAGGAACAACAAGAGTATAATATTAGGAACAATAAGATTATAGTATTAGGAACAACAAGATTATAATATTAGGAACAACGAGATTATATTATTAGGAAAAACGAGATTATAGTATTAGGAACAAGATTATAGTAAGGCTGTTGTCGATTAATTAAAATTTAATCGTTAACTTTTGAAAATTTACCGAATAATTAATCCATAATTTTTTTTATTAAAGCTAAAAATAAGATGTAATCGGCATCCTTCCGTCTCGCGAAACGACGGTGCATAAGATGTATGACGTCATTAAAATGCAAATTTCAAGGGAAGTAACAAAAAACAGGCAATTGACATGTTTTTATTTAAATATAAGTGGTTGAATATAGACTAATGTCAATGAATTTAAATCGTGTTATTGTTAATAAAGTAAAAACATTTTTTCATTTTTTAAATATCATTTTCCTTATAAAATTGCTTACTTAAGATTTACACTTTAAAAAAAACCTTTTGTTTTTAAATGGAAAAGTTTGTACGTAAAAAAAGCAAACTATTATTAATTATTTATTAATAAATCGGTACTGTTACTTAAAACATGCAATTTAATATTAATCGCTATTTTATCGATTAAAATAATTTTAATCCATAATTTTTTTACCGATTAATCGAGAAATTAATCTACACTTTACACAGCCCTAGATTATAGTATTAGGAACAACAATATTATAGTATTAGAAGTACAAGATCTAAGTATTAGAAACAACGAGATTATAGTGTTAGAAGTACAAGATTATAGTATTTGAAGTACCATATCATAGCATTAGAAGTACAAGATTATAGTATTAGAAGTACAAGATCATAGTATTAGAAACAACGAGATTATAGTATTAGGAACAGATCATAGTATAAGAAGTACACGATCATAGTATTAGAAGTACAAGATTATAGTTTTAGAAGTACAATATCATAGTATTAGAAGTACAAGATCATAGTATTAGAAGTACAAGATTATAGAATTAGAAGTACAAGATTATAGAATTAGAAGTACAAGATTATAGAATTAGAAGTACAATATCAAGAATTAGAAGTACAAGATCATAGAATTAGAAGTACAAGATCATAGTATTAGAAGTACAAGATCATATAATTAGAAGTACAAGATCATAGACTTAGAAGTACAAGATCATAGAATTAGAAGTACAAGATCATAGAATTAGAAGTACAATATCAATAGTATTAGAAGTACAAGATTATACTAGGAGTAGACGAAGTTTTAATATTAGGAACAGTCAAGATCAATATATGAATAGAGCAGGAAGAAATAGTATGAAAGGAAACAGATTTTCAAAGCTCGAATAGTTTTGATTATCATTTTATCACTTATATTTTTAATGGATCCTATAGACCATAAGTCAATTTTTCCCTGGAATTCTGCGAGACAATTTTTTTCCAGCTGTCGTTGGTCTTATCTTATCTTATCTTATATGTTACAGACGCTCCTTCTGTACAGAAGATTATTGCGTCCTACGTATTTCTATGGTTTGTGTTTAGTCCTGTATTCTTACTAGAGTTTTAAAAGATGATAAAGTGTTGGCTTTCCTGGTTTCTTCAGGCAACCCATTTCACGCCCGAATACCGGACGGAAAGAAAGAAAACTTGTATGTGTTTGTTCTTGCATATGGAATAAGAAAGGTGTTTTTATCTTTATGTCTATCTGAGGGTTGTATTAAGTTACCTTTGTGTTGTATTTTTAAATTAGAATTAATTGCCTTATGTATAATTACTAATTTACTCTTGGTTCTTCTATCCTCCAGTGTTTCAAGGTTTAAAGATTTAACTAATGGTATTACTCTTGTCAGATTGGAATATTCTCCAGTAATGAATCTGGCAGCTCTTTTTTGGTTTTGTTCTAACTTATCAATATTTTCTTTGGTGGATGGGTCCCATACAGAAGATGCATATTCTAGTATAGGTCTCACCAGGGTGAGGTAGCATTTTAGTTTTATATCTTTGTTACATTTGTAAAAGTTTCTTTTTTATAAAGTCTAAGGTTTTGTTTGATTTTTTAATAACTTCATTGACATGGGGGTTCCAAGATAGTTTCTCATTTATTATGACTCCTAAGTATTTTGCATCTTTAGTTTGGGTTAGTTCTTTTCCATGGATGAAGTATTATGAATTTATTTGTTTCTTTTTCTTTGTTACTCTTAGCAGTTGTAATTTTTCTGGGTGGAAGGACATACTCCAGTTAGTTTCCCATTATATTAATTCATCTTAGTCTTGTTTGTAAAATTTTGCTACCTTGTTCTGGCTTCTTGGGTAGCAACTAATTGCCGACTGTCTTGGGAAAACTCCAGACAAACTCTGTTGGCGAGCATGAGACAAACATTTGAATGACTTCCTCGCACTTAAGACAAAATACAGCTGAAGTCACGTGATGCTTGGCCACCTACGCTCGTACTGGACAACCAGGACAAGTCTCTAAAGTTAAATTTGAAAAGGTTTTAACCTTGATTGGTCTTTAGTTGAAGAAATGATCAATAGAAAATACGATGAATGGAGGAAACTCACAACCCCTGACGCCCCCACCCCCGCCACCCACTTTGTTTGAAAGTACGAACCATCAAAAAACGTTACCAATCCCTAAAACTGAATTAACATTTTGATGTCTAATTCTTATTGTACAAATGGGGGCTTCATAAGCAATATTTGAGTTACCGTAAAATAATGCATACAATACGCCGTAATTCACTGTATTCGATATGTCCCAGGAGCCTATGCACTTATTAAGACTGGGTTATTTATAGTGTCCCCCAATTAAGACATGAGTCAGAAGGAAGGCAATTATTTTATGGAGAGGAGAGAAATATGAAGAATAGGTTTAATCTGGAAGCAGAATACTTTCTGGCTTGACAAACAGGGTTATAAATGGTTTATTAGATGGACGACCAGAATTATAAATGGTTTATTAGTTGGATGACTAGAATTATAAATGGTTTATTAGTTGGACGACTAGAATTATAAATGGTTTATTAGATGGACAAACTTGAGTCTATATTTATTAGCTGGACGACCAGGATAATACATGGTTTATTATTTGGACGACCAGAATTATAAATGTTTTATTAGATGGACTACTTGGAGTATAACTGTTTGATTAGGACAACCAAAATTATAAATGGTTCATCAGATGGACGTCCAGGATTACAAATGCTTTATACGCTGCAATGCTAATAAATTCTAACTTAGTTTATGTTACGTAGACGGTCTGTCTATGGCTAAGTAAACGAATAAAGGATGAAAATAGGTTAATGGAATCATCGGTTTAATACGGCAGTTATAATGGAATCATCGGTTTAATACGGCAGTTTTCGTACGTCAGACTTAACATTCTTAACCCGCTTCTTTCCATTTATGGTTCCACATCCCCATGCCAGGAACTGGTGTGTCTAATTTTGTCTTAAGGAAGCCGTAACCACATGTCGGTTAAACTGCTCATCACTTGGATGGTTGACCAATTGGAAAAATTCATTACAAGGTCATTACAAATTGTAGATAAGGTAATGAGCACAAGGGAGGCGACTGGAGAATTGAAAGGGAGATGATACGTATTTTATGTTGGAAAAAAAAACAACACAACAACAAACAAACAAACAAACAAACAAACAACAACAGCAGCAACTAGGCCAGGGAGATGTGAAAAGTCGTTATATTCGGGTAAACAGGTTTGTCTTGCACTTTCTTTTACTACAGAAACATATCATTCAAGTTTTACATCTGTATATCTGTATATATATCGAGGCCCCATCTCCGTGAGGTATCTCATACGCAATGTAGATCGGTTCTTGGCACTAACATGAGAAACAATAACATCTCCCCCGGGAGATACAAGAGTTACTGCGCGGTTTTGAAACACGATCTTCATCTGACCGGCGATGTGTTGAACTGAATGAAATAAATCCTAACAACTTGGCTTCAGACTTAGATTCATTAAAAAATATGGTGGTCGAGAGGTAGCGCTCTCGACTGTCATACCGATGGTCACGAGTTCGAATCCACACGAAGGTGAGGATTTATTCTCGGGGCCTGAGGAGTCCCCGAGTCACCCAGCTCCGAATGGGTCCCTAACTAGACAATAGTTAGGCGGCTGGGGTAATGCGTGGAACCCCTATAGCCGTGGCCTGTGACCGCTGCATCACTTGCCAACAGATCATCTCTCATGGCCTGTGGACGCAATTATCTTCTGCAAAGAAGTAGCGTCTGTATATCTAAGATAAGATAAAAATATTTAAAAAATAAATATATAACGCCCTCTCCCCACCTCCCACAAATAGTTTCCCCTTTCCCTCAGCTTTGTGTAAAATGACTTTGTTAAATTAATCGTTGTTGTTGCGTTCTGGGTTCTGTATGTAGTAAGACAGACGTCTCGACTCTTGTCAATAATAATATGATTCTTTATTGTTGTAATAATTAACGTATAGATACTTCTTCAATAATACAATAGCTGCAGTAATACAATAAAGTCAATCCAGCCATCCAGTACTTCCAATCACAGGCTTATTCCATACAAGTTCCTCTTCTCGTGATTGTCACAACATTCGAGCCACCTCGATAAAATGTATGACAAACACTCGCCTAGTACTACACCGTCCTACCGTCCGCCACACACTACACACTGACCTCTACTCGACCCACGCACCTTCCGTCTCACACTATATATAGCCCTGAACAAACTCTGCAAGTCATTGCTTGTGATCACTAAATACTGTTTACCTAAACACCGCTCACAACATTTTCACAACAATTTTACAACAAATCCAGTCAGTGATTCTCATACCTTGACAATTGTGAAATATGCTAGTTATATTTGCAATCAATAATGTAACGAAAGAAAAAAAATCCAATGTTAGGAAGTCAATAGTAGTCATTTTTTTTTTTGGATGAAGGCAACAAAATACGCGCAACATTGGAAGCGGAATGTTGAATTTTGGGACATAACGAATATTAACACTTGGGGCATGATGAGTTTTAAAAGTGTGTCCTAATGAGCTTAAAGTTGGGGAATGTTGAGTTTTAACAATGGGAATATTTAGAGTTGTAACAATTGGGGATATTTGGTCTTTTAACAAATGGGAATGTTTAGAGTTTTAACAAATGGGAATGTTTAGAGTTTTAACAATGGGAATATTTCGAGTTGTAACAATTGGGAATATTTGGTCTTTTAACAAATGGGAATGTTTAGAGTTTTAACAATTGGGAATGTTTAGAGTTTTAACAATTTGGAATGTTTAGAGTTTTAACAATTGGGAATGTTTAGAGTTTTAACAATTGGGAATGTTTAGAGTTTTAACAAATGGGAATGTTTAGAGTTTATAATTGGGAATGTTTAGAGTTTTAACAATTGGGAATGTTTAGGGTTTTAACAATTGGGAATGTTTAGAGTTTTAAAAATTGGGAATGTTTAGAGTTTTAACAATTGGAAATGTTTAGAGTTTTAACAATTGGGAATGTTTAGAGTTTTAACAATTGGGAATGTTTAGAGTTTTAACAATTGGGAATGTTTAGAGTTTTAACATGTGCGAATATTGAGTTTCTGGAATCTGACCTTTATATATTTTTACAGTAAACTATGGCGCCATCTTGTCCAAATAATGACGCCATTAGTTGACGTCTACACAACTTTATTACTGTAGATTCTGCAAACGTTGCATGACAGAAGAACTGACATCAGATTCATTGACCTGCCTGTGGCGAAATTTTACGAGACCACTATTATTTGCACCAGAACGAATCAAAACAAAAGGGAAGTCACTCTCCAAGAGGTCAAGGAGCAGAGGTCAATAATTATATATGCAATGAACTCCCTGGAAATGAGTCTGATATAAAACTCGGCGATTAGAGGGATCGGTCTTTTCTTCCGCTCAAGCGACCACAGTAAGCTTATCGATTTGATTGTTCAACCCACTGGACCAAATCGCTCGCCATCCTTGAGCAAGAAACGCCGACGCATATTATTCGTGACAAGAATCTATGTAAGTTGTAACTCTAACTTATTCCCCTGGTATTTGTGAGCATATTTCACACCAATATTTAAATATTAAGATTCGTACAATATCATATTGAAACTGTAGACGTGTTGACCCAATTAGCCATAAGCCGGCTCACACGCCGGGTTACATTTATCTCATTTCATAAATAAATATGATAACACGTGAACCATCCGATAGATGGATTGAATTGTATTAGTATAACTAATACTATCATTAACTTTAATATAACTGTGATTATGTTTATTTCATTCACGTGATGGAAATGTATTATTATTTCCGTCTTAGATTATAGAACATATTAAATAGCCGTCAGGCAGATGGCTTTAATTATATTGGTGTAACCAATAACAGCATTGTATTTATTTTACCATCCGCTCACTGGATGAATTATCATTTAGTATTATATTATAGAATGTATTAATTAACCATCAGACAGATGGATGGAATTATATTGGTGTAACCAATTATATCATTGTGCTTATTCCACCATCCTATTACACAATGATAATGAAATATTATTCCCAATTTATGATATATATATATATGTATTGATGACAATGTATTCATAAAAATGTATTTGATCACCATTTGGCCAATGGCTCTGAAGGCTCGGCTGCCCAAAGGGTGGATCAAAGACAGACGAGAATAGAAACCATCCTCATATATATTATTTCTATCTCAGTCTGGTTTCTAGGCACCCGACTGCGCTGCGAGATGACCTGAACTCCAGGCAGCAACCGTCCTAACGAAGCGTCGTCACACCCGGATCAGGAGCTGGACTCACCGCTATCCACGCGACTTGCATCCGAACCACAGCCCACGATTGGACCAGGAGTTGGACTCACCGCTATCCACGCGACCTGCATCCAACCCCTACCTCACCCTGCACTGATCGACAGGACCAGAGGAGGACCAATCATCATCACCAGCGTACTCCAAGTGTAACGCTGAAGCTAGCCACTCAGGGTGTTGTTTACACCTCAGAGTGGTTGGAACCGGTTATTCACACCAGCTGTGATCACCGAAGTCACCTGGAATCATAGGTGAAGCAGCCAACAAGAAGCCAACTACATTAGTTGATGCCTACACATCACCTGTGTAGAAGCCGGTGATTCACACCATCCGTGATTACC
>MUZC01001730.1:30331-45775 GCA_002072015.1 Radix auricularia | reverse complement strand
TACAAATATTTATCAAATGCATAATGGGTACTAATGACTCCGCTAATTTGTGGCTTTTCTCTTAACAGGACAACTCGATGTTTTCCGTCCGTCTGTCTAGAAACATGTCTCCTTATGTAACAAATACGCTTCCCCGTTTGTCTTAACGGACAGCTCTCGTCCTTTAAAGTATGTTTTCGGGGTGACTATTCCACCAGGTAGTCTCAGAGGGCATTTCCCTCTCGAGTGAACGCCATTGGCTCATTTCTATTCACTATGTTGTATGGTTACACCTTTCACCTAAACTGTGCTCTACTTTTAAAATACTCTACTCTTACTTTACTCTTTTTTTACTTGCTTTTAAAAGACAGATTTGTAAATTTCAAATTTTTATTCTAGTTAACTAGGTTCTAACTACCCTCACATTCACATCTGTTATGAGTGGGTGAAAACACCAAATGAGTGCAGGGCTTGGCTTAAATATTAAGCAAAGTGAAACCAAACGCCAGGCGTGACATACCCTACGCCTACTTTCTATTTTGAACAATACAGATCGTAGTTCCGACTACTCAAAGTGCAGGTACTCTTCGTGTCCATAAAGCGTCACATGCGTGAAACAGTGTTGTTGTATCTGTAAGTCAGTGTAATGTCGTCAGTGTGACAGTTCCAAGTCATCTCTGAGACAGTGTAAAATATTTGTGAGAAAGTTTCTGCGAGAAAAGGATTCTATGTAAAACCTCATGTCCTTGGATACTCTCTGAGTCTTTAATGAGATTTCAGGAATGTGATAAATTCAGAAAATAACTCACATTTAGTTTTAATATAGATTTTACTGTGTTTTTATGACAGCATTTTGGAGGATTATGTATTGTATTTAGGAACAGTAGACTTTAGCTTTTAAACTATTATTTCTATAAGTTAATAAGCAATCCCAAACATTTTCATTTCACCGTTTGTACTATCTTTTTTCAAAACTAATAGATACAAGTTATATATCAATAAATGCACAGCGATATGGTTAATTTGAGTTTTTGTTAAGTTATTTTCTAGTTTTCTTTTGAAGTTTTAGCTCGAGATAAGAATGTTTCAAACTTCGAAGAATACAAGATACAAAAGGCAAATTGCAAATTATTTTTTTTCAAGTTAAGAGGAAACGCATAGCTTCAATAAGATGAAATAACGTTCCTCTTGTTTAGGGAGCTTACTGTAATAATTTATTTATCTAAATCTACATTAATATATCTTTACTCAGGAGTTACACAATGTACTGTGTTAGGTCCCTTACGTTATAAATTGATATAAATTATTTACCCAAAAACATCTTATCAGGAACAAAAGTTAGGTTATTTGCTGATAGGTGTATAATCTATAGAACAATTACATTAGGACAAAATTGAAAAAAACTCTACAAAAAGTCTAACATAAAGTAAAAAATAGGAAAGTAAATTGAGAATGACTTTCCACCCTGAAAAATGTCAAAGAAAAAGAAGCAAAGGGATTTAAAACATTTCATTCATCAAAACATACTAACCCAAACTATAGAGGAAAAATACTTTAAGAGTAATAAGAAATGAGAAACCATCATGCAATTCCCGTATCAATAAATTTATAAAAAATATTTTACAAAGGTAATAAACTTATGAAAGTAAAATGCTACCTCCTCCCGGTGAGACCCCTACTAGAATATGCATCTTCTGGATAGGACTCATCCATCAAAGAAAACATTGACAGACTAGAAGAAATTGATAAAAGAGTTTCGAGATTCCACTTGACAGGCCTAATTATGAGTTCATTCATTAAACCTTTAATCACTAGAGGATAGTAGAACAAAGATTAATTGATAATTAAATAAAGAGCAGTAAAATCTTAATTTCGAAATAAAACGCAAAGATAACTAAATACTACCCTTTTAAATCCCTTTTCAGAATACACAACTAAATAATGCTCATTATAATACGCATCGCTCGGCAATCCAAAAATCCAAAATTTTGGTTTCATATATTAAGTATTTATAGTAAAAAAAAAATTTTCTACACACTGCCAGCTAAATTTCAGCTCGATTTGATCACGGGAAATGTGTCCATGTATTATGATGAAATAATAAATGTATGTAGTATATCTAATATACGTATATCTTAACTTAATTGCGATAAAGTTTTACTTGCTCTGTGATATTGTTATTATTAACTTTTGAGATTAGATTTAATCCTGATTACCTACTCAATATAGTTTGATAATAAGTAACACTACGCATGCTTCCCGTAAGTACTGGAAAATAAAGAAAAACGATCTCGTTCATTACAATCAATTAAGTTTCAATTTTAGTTGACATAGATACATTTTGTATATAATATTTGTTTCATTATTGCGATGGTTAAGTAAAAAAATATAATATATTTTTTACATATACAAATTACTTAATCCGAAAAATGTTCAAAATCCAGAGCAAACTTTCGAGCAAACAAACAGTCTATAGCCCAAAATCTTCGGAAGGTGAGATATGACTATATAATTTGTAAAAGATGTTTCCCCATTAAGAATTGAATGTTGTTAAAAAGTTAATGAAATATTTACTTTTAAAAGATACTCTTACCCGATACTTTAAAAATTGTGTATGCTGTTTTATTTTGGGTGTGCTGTGTATTTAGACGAAATGTGCCTTTTATTTCGCTACACTTTGTAATTGAAACGCATGGTGTTTTAGAATTGTATCTTGATTTCTTTGGAGCAAAATCCTTTTTTGAGACTGTTGACTTTCTTTTGCGACCACAGTCATTTGCTTGTGCCAATGTTCCAGTTGGTGCCATTACATCAGGTTGAAGAGAAACGCAATTTTAAACATGAAACCTGAAAACAGTGTAAAAAAAAAACAAGTGTACGATCATCTGAGCTTAATAAAATTAATTCTAAATTGCATGACTGATTTTCATTTAATGAGCATTTTATTGATATATATCATGAAATATGTATTAAATCATGTAAACGAGAAAATACATTTTTAGCAAAATTTTTAAAGTGAATACAATATTATTTTTTTTAAATTTGAAAAGATGTATTTCTCATTAAAATGGTATAGATATACAAATTAGCATAAACTATCTACCTGACGTATCTTATATTAGGAGGAGATTATTGTTTCTTACATATTTGCGAGAGGAGGACAGCAGTAAATACACAAATCAATAAACCAACATTTTAAAAACCATCTTTACTAAAACTATTTCTGTTATAACGGAATTACTTCTGCCTTAAAAAGTTCAATAAACATGTTAAAAAATACTTTTATATTTAAGAAAACCTATAATAATATACAGTGTAACATTTGCGATTACGTACTTATACTAATCATCCGGAACGTTTCTTTAAAATTTATCTGAAAAACTTCAATATGTTTTGAAAGCATAAAAATTAGTAATTCTAATTAAAAGTACTCGTCTTTTACTCTACATTCCCTAAAAATTGTCTCACATATATTATTTAAATGAAGCTTCTGTAAGGAATTAATCATGCGACATTAGATAGAGACATCATTGGAGATTGTAGCAATGACTTTAACATCCTCTTTCCTGTTTATTGCATCACAATATGTGAAGTCTTCACCGCATCCCTCCGGACTAAGCGCTTAAACTACATACCTCGCTCAACTGATATATATTACCACAAGTGACTACATGTGGAACAGATAAGGCAGTACGATTATGTGACAATAGCTATATCTAAGTTTATTTACATAATGTTTTATTGGGATGTAATTTTAAATACTTCCATTTGGTGTGAAGAATGCGAGCATACTACCTGAAGGGAAAGCCTTCTAGAAGCCAAATATTTTGCGCTTCATGTTTCAAAAGTAACATTGCTCCTAATAAATCGACAACGTTCGTTATGCAGTATCTTTTATGAAATTTGGTAAAATTTGAGCTCATCACAAGTGTTGAAGCTTTTCTTGAAAATAACTGAATTCCAGACAAATTTCCTTGCATTTATCTTTCTTCGGTGAAAAATTCAAAAAGATTTTTTTAAAAATGCTTTCACAAAATTACTATGTAGTTATTTGTACACATTTTGATTAGCATGCCGCTATATTGTCGTGGCTTTTTTTACTAAGCTGATTGTTTTTTACAAAGTTATTTTTTTTAAAACCCGTAACAAACCAAGTTTTCGACTCTAAATCCTTTATATACGAGACATAGCTATAAAGATGTTCATTATAATACGCAAGGTAAAACAATCCAAAAATACACAATTTTATTTATATCTCGTAAAACATTTTTACTAATATGCGCACCGATCGTGAAAATTGTTTAAAAAGTATTGTCAATATAATGCGCATCTTTTTGCACGACAAGAAAGGTTATTGAATATAATACGCACCACAACACCCCATCTAAAAAAGTTAGCATGATGCATAAAGATAAATAAAATAATTAACAAATGAAATAATTCCTGTCGATTCGATAGATTCGAAATATTGATACGTCATTTTGATCATTTGCATGAGTCTACCTGCAAAATTTCAGCTCGATAGCGTACTAGAAAGTATGTTAAAAATCGATCCAAGGTTATTGTTTTTTTACTGCAAGGTTGCACGCACGGTAGGTCGCACGACGCAGACACCACAAATTAATATAAAGGATTTAATTTTAAAGGCGTGAATTAGATTTGTATCCCTGAAACGATGTACGCCGTTTGGGGTTAATTCTAAATACTATGGTTCAAGAAATCCTCTTAGTAATACGATAAAAATAAATTAATTATGATTTTAAATCAACTTTCTTCAACNAAAAATACTTTTATATTTAAGAAAACCTATAATAATATACAGTGTAACATTTGCGATTACGTACTTATACTAATCATCCGGAACGTTTCTTTAAAATTTATCTGAAACACTTCAATATGTTTTGAAAGCATAAAAATTAGTAATTCTAATTAAAAGTAGTCGTCTTTTACTCTACAATCCTTAAAAATTGTCTCATATATATTATTTAAATGAAGCTTCTGTAAGGAATTAATCATGCGACATTAGATGGAGACATCATTGGAGATTGTAGCAATGACTTAAACATCCTCTTTCCTGTTTATTGCATCACAATATGTGAAGTCTTCACCGCATCCCTCCGGATTAAGCGCTTAAACTACATACCTCGCTCAACTGATATATATTACCACAAGTGACTACATGTGGAACAGATAAGGCTGTACGATTATGTGACAATAGCTATATCTAAGTTTATTTACATAATGTTTTATTGGGATGTATTTTTAAATACTTCCATTTGGTGTGAAGAATGCGAGCATACTACCTGAAGGGGAAGCCTTCTAGAAGCCAAATATTTTGCGCTTCATGTTTCAAAAGTAACATTGCTCCTAATAAATCGACAACGTTCGTTATGCCGTATCTTTTATGAAATTTGGTAAAATTTGAGCTCATCACAAGTGTTGAAGCTTTTCTTGAAAATAACTGAATTCCAGACAAATTTCCTTGCATTTATCTTTCTTCGGTGAAAAATTCAAAAAGATTTTTTTTAAAATGCTTTCACAAAATTACTATGTAGTTATTTGTACACATTTTGATTAGCATGCCGCTATATTGTCGTGGCTTTTTTTACTAAGCTGATTGTTTTTTACAAAGTTATTTTTTTTTAAACCCGTAACAAACCAAGTTTTCGACTCTAAATCCTTTATATACGAGACATAGCTATACAGATAATCATTATAATACGCAAGGTAAAACAATCCAAAAATACAAAATTTTATTTATATCTCGTAAAACATTTTTACTAATATGCGCACCGATCGTGAAAATTGTTTAAAAAGTATTGTCAATATAATGCGCATCTTATTGCACGACAGGAAAGGTTATTGAATATAATACGCACCACAACACCCCATCTAAAAAAGTTAGCATGATGCATAAAGATAAATAAAATAATTAACAAATGAAATAATTCCTGTCGATTCGATAGATTCGAAATATTGATACGTCATTTTGATCATTTGCATGAGTCTACCTGCAAAATTTCAGCTCGATAGCGTACTAGAAAGTATGTTAAAAATCGATCCAAGGTTATTGTTTTTTTACTGCAAGGTTGCACGCACGGTAGGTCGCACGACGCAGACACCACAAATTAATATAAAGGATTTAATTTTAAAGGCGTGAATTAGATTTGTATCCCTGAAACGATGTACGCCGTTTGGGGTTAATTCTAAATACTATGGTTCAAGAAATCCTCTTAGTAATACGATAAAAATAAATTAATTATGATTTTAAATCAACTTTCTTCAACATCCATTTATCCCTTTCACCTAACAAATATCGCTACGCGCCTACGAAGAACTGGATTGTTCTTTTAAGGCTCATTTATGAAATCTTCCAACTTAAATTTAATGATACACTAACATGAAGACCTTTAGAAATATTTGTTGAGTCAAAGAGGATCGAAAGACAGATTCCATTCGGGTAAACAAAGACTTTGTGAGGTAGAATGTCAGTGATTTAAGCCAAAGTTCTGTTTTGCAATATTCTCTGATGTCACCTTTTCTCTACATGGCGATAAACAAACTCACTATCAGTGGCGTAGCTATCGAGGGGTTAAAATTCGAAAGTCCCCCCGGCCTAGCACTTAAGGAGGAGGGCCCCCTAAGTGTCTGAAAAGGTCCTTAAAACAATAAATATTACACAACTACCATGTATGTAGGGCCCTCAAAATGGTTAAGCCCACCCCCACCAACACCTAAAATTTCCTAGCTACGCCACTGTTCAATATTTACAGACTGAAAAGTTCCGCTACTGGTATTTGCTATCTGTGTGTTTTTTGATTACCGTATCAAACTGCCGACATAGAATATCTAGACAAGTTATTTATCAGTATAAAAAAAACCTTACCAGACGTTTTATTTCCTTTATTTACATTCCTTTTAATATATTGTACATTACACTTTCAGAGCCCGAATACAATTTCGTCCTTTTACAAATGTCTAAATATTGCTAAAAGTTTAAACCTCGGTCATTGACATGTTATTAAAACAATTCCCCAATCTATAAATAACGCGTATCATAAGAGAAAAGAGAAATCTTTTTTTTTCATAACTGTCTCAAAATGATACCTTGTTTTTTATAGTCTACTCCAAGCATGTTTAAACCTGTATATTTTCCATTGTTAACCTCACTAACAATTACGATAGAAGAAAAGTAGTTTACCAATGCTGTTAGTATTTCAGTGGTTGACTGAAACGTAGGTACACAGCCACCTAGAGTGCACTTGACATAATTATTAGATAACTGTGTGCTACGGCCATCACAAAATGTTATTTTGCTTTTATCTTTTTTTTTCAGTGTTGTAAGCTAAGTTCATCGAATCTTTAATTAGGATACTATGCACTGATTTCTCTTGTGCGGGAATTTTAATAGCACTCCATAAAATTTTAAAAAAACATGGGGTCGTAATATATGAAAAAAGAAAATTGTGAGGTAAGAGATTTCGGGGAAAAAAAATGAGAGAGTAGATTAATGCTTGGAAAACAGTCAATGTCATTTCAGTCCATTAATGTACACATTATAACACAATTGTAATATATGTATATAAATATATATATATTAGGGCTGCGGAAATTACCGATTAATTTCTCGATTAATCGGTAAATTTATTTATCGATTAAAATTATTTTAATCGATAAAATAGTGATTAAAAATAGAATTTAAAAAAAAAAAAATTAACAATAGTTTTTATTTGATTAATATTTTTTTAACGTACACACTTCTCCGTTAAGGGAATTCAGAAAGAGTATACTTGAAAATAACCTGTTTTATAAGGACAATGATATAAAATTCATTGTTTTTAACTATTTAACAATAACAAAATTTTAATTCATTGACATTGTATTGAACTACTTATTTTTAAATATATCCCCTAACAATAGTACGTGTTTTAAATTTAATTAAATTAAATACTTAGGTTGTGGGCATTTTAAAAAATGCAAATAAAAGGGCACAAAATATGAAGGAAAACGAAATAGTGAAAAAAGAGAATATGAGGTCTCGGAAAAAAATAATAGCTTTCGAACCACTTGGGATAAAAAGATGATCTTTATATTTTTAGTAATCATCAAGCAATTTCTATACAGCTGTATTACTTTTATATTTCTAAAATTAATTTGAAATTGTCATTCAAATGCCTCAACTTTAATACGTTTTTTAACTTGTTTTCAGTGCTAACTGTTTTAAAAATAACTTAATGCAAACACCAATTGCCTGTTTTTATTACTTCCCTTGAAATTTTCAGTTTAATGACGTTATACATCTTTATTTTTAGTTTAACTGAATTATCGATTAATTAATCGGTAATTTTTCAAAAGTTGACGATTAAATTTAATTTAATCGAAAGCAGCCCTAATATATATATATGATCCGGCATCCTTCCGTCTCGCGAGACGATGGTGCATCACCGTTGGGTTGGGTTGCATTTCCTCGAGTGACTGTGCAGTCCTATCCTTGAGTGACAGTCTTTGCCACATTTTTTACACACGAGTTCTGTGCTTCCAAATGTTTTGGCCTTTCTCCTAGCTCTTCTTTCTGCAGCCTCCTCCATTCTTCGCTCCTCGGCTACTATGACGCCCTCTTTGAAAACTGTGCGCCACGTAGATCGGTCTTCTGCCTTACACTCCCAGTCACTTGTATGTATTTTGGCTGCTTTCATGTCCCTTTGACAGACATCTTTAAATCGCAAGCGTGGGCGACCTGTTTTCCTCTTTCCTGAAGCAAGTTCACCATATAGGAGGTCCTTCGGGATGCGGCCGGGGCTCATTCTTTTGACATGTCCTAGCCACCTCAGGCGTCTTTCACTAAGAATTGAGAACATGCTTTGGGTATTGGCACGCGTTAGTACCTCACTATTAGGCACTTTTTCTTGCCATTTAATACCAAGGATGCGGCGCAAGCATCTCAAATGGAAGCTGTTAAGCTTACGCTCTTGTGATGTATAAGTGGTCCATGTCTCGCTCCCATATAGTAGTGTACTGATGACACAGGCTCGATAGACGCACAGTTTGGTTTTCTCCGTTAGCTTGGTGTTTTGCCAGACCCGCTTATTTAGTTTAGCCATTGTTGCGGCTGCCTTGCCAATTCTGCTGTTTATTTCTTCTTCAATGGACAGTGTATTGGAGACCTTGGATCCCAAGTAGGTGAAGCTGTCCACAACCTCCAAGTTTTCATTATCGATATTTATGGTATGGAGGAGGTCGAGTGTCTTGGGCCATGATGTTTGTCTTTTTCAAGCTGATTTGCAGACCAAATTCTTTGCAGGCATTGGAGAAGCTTGACACGAGTTGTTGCAAACCAGATTCTGTATGTGCTGTTAGTGCCGCATCATCCGCAAATAGTAGCTCTCGAATTAGGACATCCGTCGTTTTGGTCTTGGCTCGGAGGCGGGCAGTGTTGAAAAGTCCTCCATCAGCTCTGGTATGTAACCAGATTCCCTCACTGCTATCCTTGAATGCGTATCGAAGAAGTACAGAGAAGAATATTGCGAAGAGTGTTGGTGCGAGTACACAACCTTGTTTAACTCCGCTGCTGACAGGGAAGGCCTCTGACTTAGCTCCATCGAACTGTACTGTGCCAAGCATATTTTCATGGAACTGTCTGATGATGGCAAGTAGGTGAGGGGGACATCCAATTTTTGCCAGTATTTGGAATAGCCCGTTGCGACTGACTAAGTCGAAGGCTTTTGTAAGGTCCACAAATGCAATGTATAGTGGCATCTGCTGCTCTCTGCATTTTTCCTGGAGCTGTCGTATGGAGAACACCATGTCTATGGTAGACCGACCGGACCGGAAACCACACTGAGATTCTGGATAGACGCGGGATGCTAGGCTTTGTAAACGTTTTAGTATAACGCGGGCAAAGGTCTTTCCTACAATACTAAGGAGTGAAATGCCGCGATAATTATTGCAATCACTCCTATCACCTTTGTTTTTATATAGTGTCACTATATTTGCATCCTTTAGGTCTTGGGGGATGTAGCCCTGTTCCCAGCAGAGGGACAGAATCTCGTGCNCAATGTCTCACTGGACAGCTACCGCCCGCCTCAAACTGGGCAGCCCCCAGTCAAATAGGTGCTATCCCGTCATGGCCTGCCTTCTCCACTGGGTGCGTGGAGATTAGAGTACCACTCAACAAGTGGGCCACTAAGCCCTGCACCAAGAAATACAAAAAAGAAAAAGAAGACCCCAGCTCTTCGAATCGCTAGCTGGAACGTGAGGACTATGTGTCCCGGCATCACTGATGATCTGCAGTCCATAAACGACACACGGAAGACAGGAATAATCGATAGAGAACTTAAAAGGCTAAAGATTGACATAGCATGCCTTCAGGAGACCAGGCTCCCAGACAACGGTTCACTCAAAGAGGCCAATTACACCTTCTTCTGGCAAGGCAGACCGAAAGACGAACCTAGACAGCATGGTGTGGGTTTCGCTGTTAAAAACACTCTTCTACCATCCATTGAACCACCGTCATCAGGCACGGAGAGGATCCTCACTCTAAGACTCAGAACAACTGCGGGCCCAGCAAACATTCTTAGTGTGTATGCCCCAACACTCTATTCAACTCCGGAAGAGAAGGACCAGTTCTATGGAGCGTTAGACCAGGCAATAGCCGGCATCCACAAAGACGAGGCAATCTATCTCCTAGGAGATTTCAATGCTAGAGTGGGGAGCGACCACGAAGCCTGGCCCACCTGCCTTGGACTATTTGGAAGAGGAAAGTTAAATGAAAATGGACAAATGCTTCTGGAATTGTGCTGCTCACGAGGCTTGTGTGTGACCAACACTTTCTTCAAGTGCAAGGATATACATCAAGTATCTTGGAGACACCCTCGATCCCACCAATGGCACCAGCTGGACCTCATTATCACCAGGCGTGCACAACTAGCTAGCGTCCTACTCACTCGCAGCTATCACAGTGCCGACTGTGACACGGATCATTCCCTTGTCGCCAGCAAAGTACGAATAATGAGGAAAAACTCGTACCACACAAAGAAAAAGGGAAGTCCACGCATCAATACCTCCTGCATGAAAGACCCTGCGATAGCGCAGCTGTTCAAAGACAAGGTGAAGGAAAGTCTCTCAAAGATGTCCCCATGCGTCACCATTGACTCCAAATGGACGCAACTGAGAGACACAATCTATACATCCGCAATACAAGCCTTTGGCAAAAAATCTCACAAAAACACGGACTGGTTTGATGAACATTGGGACGAGATGAAACCCGTCACTGAAGCAAAAAGGAAAGCTCTTATGGCTTACAAGGAAAAGCCTACACCTGACAATTTGCATGCTTTAAAAACAGCTAAGTCACTTGCCCAAAAGGTTGCACGTAAATGTGTCAATACCTACTGGCTTAAGCTCTGTTCCAGTATACAATCAGCTGCAGACATGGGCAATGCAAAAGTCATGTACGAAAACATCAAAAAGGCAACGGGCCCCTTGACGTCAAAAGCTGCTCCCCTAAAGTCCGAAAATGGAGAAATTATTCAAGACCAGGCAGCACAGCTAAAACGGTGGGTTGAGCATTATCTGGAATTGTATTCAACAGTTACCACAGTCTCCAGCACCGCTCTAGATGACATCCCAGATATGCCACTCATGGAAGAACTTGATGTCGTGCCCACACAGGAAGAGCTGAGCAAAGCAATTGACAGTCTAGCTTGTGGAAAAGCGCCTGGGAATGATGGAATACCACCAGAGGTTCTAAAGAGTGGCAAGACAGCTTTACTTTAACCATTGCACGAGATTCTGTCCCTCTGCTGGGAACAGGGCTACATCCCCCAAGACCTAAAGGATGCAAATATAGTGACACTATATAAAAACAAAGGTGATAGGAGTGATTGCAATAATTATCGCGGCATTTCACTCCTTAGTATTGTAGGAAAGACCTTTGCCCGCGTTATACTAAAACGTTTACAAAGCCTAGCATCCCGCGTCTATCCAGAATCTCAGTGTGGTTTCCGGTCCGGTCGGTCTATATATATATATGTATATATATAAACCAAAGTATGTCTGTATGTGTGTGTGTAAGTGTGTGTGTGTAAGTGTGAGTGTGTGTGATTGTCCTTTAAAATTGAATAAACCATTCATCCGATCGTCATGAAAATTTTTTAGACTGTTGAGTTGCTGGGACTGGCTACTTTGTTTTATCCATTTAACAATAAAGCGGCGCCGGGGACCCTTAATTTCATTTTTTTCTTTTATGAGCTATTTGAAAAAATTAGTTTAGCGCTATCTACTTGATAAATGTATGGATCTTAACCACATCTTGTAATTATATTCTTGAGAGCCAATATTAAAATATTATAGGGAAGTCATTTCTTAAATGCCGCTCTTTTGTGGCTGGGGGCCAATAATACATTTTTTATTACCGATCTTGACAAACGATTAATAATGTATCAATTATTATCCATCTTAAAATAAACAGGTGTTTTCAGCTTTATATTTTGCCCTGAATGGACCCTGGGGCCCTTAATGTTATATTTTAATAACTAGCAAAATCCCCACGCTTTGCTACGGGAAGTTGGAGAATTAGTGATGAGTGATTGCATAAAAAGCTATATTTTTGCCCCTGGCGCCCAGTAAAGGATATTTAAAATAATTTTTCACCTGCTGCCAACGTTTATTGCGTTTACCTATTTACGAAATAGGAAAAATATTGCTTTTTTAATTTTTATAAAGCATACATTAGGAAAAAACACGTTTTTGAGGCCCCTGCCCCAATGAGTGTGAATTTTATAATTATATTACGCCAATTTGCGTCGTGAGAGGGTACCCAACAACTTAAAAAAGTTGTATGTTTTTACCTATACGATGAATTGTGGAATTTGTGATGAGTCGGTTTTTAATAGAAGAAAAAGCTATATTTGGGCCCCCGGCCCCCAATGAATTTAAATTTACCATTCTCTTTCACCAACTTTGATCGGGAGATTCTACTAAACAACTTCCCAAAGTTTTATGCTACTACCTATATGGGGGAAAGGGAGAATTATTAATGTTCAGTTTTTCTATAGTTTATATTAGGAAAAAACTATATTTGCCCACCCCCGACCCCCAGTAAGAGATATTTTTTTAAAATTTACGTCAGCTACCATCGTGAAAGTGTAATTATCAATTCCCCAACGTTTTATGAGTCTACCTACTCGAGAAATAGAAGAATTTGTGATTTTCAATTTTAATAAAACTCATATAAAAAACCAAAAGGTTTTTTTGGGGCCTCGGCCCCCTTGAGTGTGTATTTCAAAATTCTTTTACACCAAAAATCGTCGTGAGAGGGTACTTAACAATTACCAAAAGTTTCATGCGCTTAACTACGTGGACAATTGGAGAGTCAGTGATAAGTGGGTTTTTAATATAAGAAAAATATATTTGGGCCCACGGCTCCCAATTAGAGTAAATTTTAAATTCTTTTTTGCCAATTTTCCTCGGGAGCTTGTACTCTGAACATTTAAAAAGTTTCATGCTTCAACCTATATAGGAAATAGGAGAATTATGAAGAAGTCACCATTAATTTGGAAATTTAACTTTTTCTTTTTTTTCCATTTATCATCGGAAGCAGGTGATCAAAAAATTTACACAGTTTCATGCTTCTACTTATAAGGGAAATTTAAAAATTTACAAAACAGACATATGGGGCCCCTGGCCCCGAAATAAATGACATTGGAAGTTCATTGCATTTAAGTAATTTAATATGGGCGACCAATTTTGTATACTAAGTTTGGTTAAGATCCACTCATTTACTCCGTAGGTAATGCATAAATTAATTTTTATATTGCTTATAAAAGAAAAAAATGATATTAAGGGCCCCTGGGCCCATTCCAGGTAAGATGTCAATTTCAAATATTCTGTTTATGTGAATTTGGATAATAAGGGATAAGTCTGTCATTATTAGTCAAGACCTTTAGTAATTAAATTGGGCCATAAAATGTCAAACGGTTACAAAAACAGGTATTTTTGGCCCCAACACCGATTGGGCTGCAAATAGGGATTAAGTCCCTTATGGTATTTTAATATTAGCTATCAAGAATATAATTGCAAAATTTGGTTATTCATCGGCATCCTTCCGTCTCGCGAGACGATGGTGCATCACCGTTGGGTTGGGTTGCATTTTCTCGAGTGGCTGTGCAGTCCTATCTTTGAGTGACAGTCTTTGCCACAGTTTTTACACACGAGTTCTGTGCTTCCAAATCTTTTGGCCTTTCTCCTAGCTCTTCTGTCTGCAGCCTCCTCCATTCTTCGCTCCTCGGCTATTATGACGCCCTCTTTGACAACTGTGCGCCACGTAGATCGGTCTTCTGCCTTACACTCCCAGTCACTTGTATGTATTTTGGCTGCTTTCATGTCTCTTTGACAGACATCTTTAAATCGCAAGCGTGGGCGACCTGTTTTCCTCTTTCCTGAAGCAAGTTCACCATATAGGAGGTCCTTCGGGATGCGGCCGGGGCTCATTCTTTTGACATGTCCTAGCCACCTCAGGCGTCTTTCACTAAGAATTGAGAACATGCTTTGGGTATTGGCACGCGTTAGGACCTCACTATTAGGCACCTTTTCTTGCCATTTAATGCCAAGAATGCGGCGCAAGCATCTCAAATGGAAGCTGTTAAGCTTACGCTCTTGTGATGTATAAGTGGTCCATGTCTCGCTCCCATATAGTAATGTACTGATGACACAGGCTCGATAGACGCACAGTTTGGTTTTCTCCGTTAGCTTGGTGTTTTGCCAGACCCGCTTATTTAGTTTAGCCATTGTTGCGGCTGCCTTGCCAATTCTGCTGTTTATTTCTTCTTCAATGGACAGTGTATTGGAGACCTTGGATCCCAAGTAGGTGAAGCTGTCCACAACCTCCAAGTTTTCATTATCGATATTTATGGTAGGAGGAGGTTGAGTGTCTTGGGCCATTATGTTTGTCTTTTTCAAGCTGATTTGCAGACCAAATTCTTTGCAGGCATTGGAGAAGCTTGACACGAGTTTTTGCAAATCAGATTCTGTATGTGCTGTTAGTGCCGCATCATCCGCAAATAGTAGCTCTCGAATTAGGACATCCGTCGTTTTGGTCTTGGCTCGGAGGCGGGCAGTGTTGAAAAGTCCTCCATCAGCTCTGGTATGTAACCAGATTCCCTCACTGCTATCCTTGAATGCGTATCGAAGAAGTACAGAGAAGAATATTGCGAAGAGTGTTGGTGCGAGTACACATCCTTGTTTAACTCCGCTGCTGACAGGGAAGGCCTCTGACTTAGCTCCATCGAATTGCACTGTGCCAAGCATATTTTCATGGAACTGTCTGATGATGGCAAGTAGGTGAGGGGGACAGCCAATTTTTGCCAGTATTTGGAATAGCCCGTTGCGACTGACTAAGTCGAAGGCTTTTGTAAGGTCCACAAATGCAATGTATAGTGGCATCTGCTGCTCTCTGCATTTTTCCTG
>MUZC01001730.1:12477-30207 GCA_002072015.1 Radix auricularia | reverse complement strand
TTAGTATAACGCGGGCAAAGGTCTTTCCTACAATACTAAGGAGTGAAATGCCGCGATAATTATTGCAATCACTCCTATCACCTTTGTTTTTATATAGTGTCACTATATTTGCATCCTTTAGGTCTTGGGGGATGTAGCCCTGTTCCCAGCAGAGGGACAGAATCTCGTGCAATGGTTGGAGTAAAGCTGTCTTGCCACTCTTTAGAACCTCTGGTGGTATTCCATCATTCCCAGGCGCTTTTCCACAAGCTAGACTGTCAATTGCTTTGCTCAGCTCTTCCTGAGTGGGCACGACATCAAGTTCTTCCATGAGTGGCATATCTGGGATGTCATCTAGAGCGGTGCTGGAGACTGTGGTAACTGTTGAATACAATTCCAGATAATGCTCAACCCATCGTTTTAGCTGTGCTGCCTGGTCTTGAATAATTTCTCCACTTTTGGACTTTAGGGGAGCAGCTTTTGACGTCAAGGGGCCCGTTGCCTTTTTGATGTTTTCGTACATGACTTTTGCATTGCCCATGTCTGCAGCTGATTGTATACTGGAACAGAGCTTAAGCCAGTAGGTATTGACACATTTACGTGCAACCTTTTGGGCAAGTGACTTAGCTGTTTTTAAGGCACGCAAATTGTCGGGTGTAGGCTTTTCCTTGTAAGCCATAAGAGCTTTCCTTTTTGCTTCAGTGACGGGTTTCATCTCGTCCCAATGTTCATCAAACCAGTCCGTGTTTTTGTGAGATTTTTTGCCGAAGGCTTGTATTGCAGATGTATAGATTGTGTCTCTCAGATGCGTCCATTTGGAGTCAATGGTGAAACATGGGGACATCATTGAAAGACTTTCCTTCACCTTGTCTTTGAACAGCTGCACTATCGCAGGGTCTTACATGCAGGAGGTATTGATGCGTGGATTTCCCTTTTTCTTTGTGTGGTACGAGTTTTTCCTCATTATTCGTACTTTGCTGGCGACAAGGGAGTGATCCGTGTCACAGTCGGCACTGTGATAGCTGCGAGTGAGTAGGACGCTAGCTAGATGTGCACGCCTGGTGATAATGAGGTCCAGCTGTTGCCTTTGGTGGAATCGAGGGTGTCTCCAAGATACTTGATGTATATCCTTGCACTTGAAGAAAGTGTTGGTCACACACAAGCCTCGTGAGCAGCACAATAAGCCTTTGTCCATTTTCATTTAACTTTCCTCTTCCAAATAGTCCAAGGCAGGTGGGCCAGGCTTCGTGGTCTCTCCCCACTCTAGCATTGAAATCTCCTAGGAGATAGATTGCCTCGTCTTTGTGGATGCTAGCTATTGCCTGGTCTAACGCTCCGTAGAACTGGTCCTTCTCTTCCGGAGTTGAATAGAGTGTTGGGGCATACACACTAAGGATGTTTGCTGGGCCTGCAGTTGTTCTGAGTCTTAGAGTGAGGATCCTCTCCGTGCCTGATGAAGGGGGTTCAATGGATGGTAGAAGAGTGTTTTTAACAGCGAAACCCACACCATGTTGTCTCGGTTCATCTTTCGGTCTTCCTTGCCAGAAGAAGGTGTAATTGGCCTCTTTGAGTGAACCGTTGTCTGGGAGCCTGGTCTCCTGTAGGCATGCCAATCTTTAGCCTTTTAAGTTCTCTATCGATTATTCCTGTCTTCCGTGTGTCGTTTACGGACAGCAGATCATCAGTGATGCCGGGACACATAGTCCTCACGTTCCAGCTAGAGCTGGGGTCTTCTTTTTCTTTTTTGTATTTCTTGGTGCAGGGCTTAGTGGCCCACTTGTTGAGTGGTACTCTAATCTCCACGCACCCAGTGGAGAAGGCAGGCCATGACGGGATAGCACCTATTTGACTGGGGGCTGCCCAGTTTGAGGCGGGCGGTAGACATTGGTAGTCTCTCCCACCGTCGGAAGCAGCCCCCTGGCGCCTAGCTCTACGTCAATTGAGCTTTGGCTTATAACCGGTAACTGCTGCTTCCTGTGTTTTGTCGACACCTTGCGGCGACGCTGGAGTGTCCTCTCCAGAGGTGATGCAAGCCTGGGCGGGTATTATGGAGAATTAGCTGCTGCCCATACAGCATATCCCCCTCTCCACGTCAATGGTGTAACCAAGGGAACGACTTGCGTCGATGCAGCTTGGCTGCCATTGGCGTCGCAGGAGCTGCCGGTATGTACATAAGTCTTATGTATAGACCGCCTGTAGGTGCTCCAATTCCTGATTTTCTTTCAGAGTTTACTCCCTTAGCCTTTCCCGCCAAGCATGTATAGCCGCAAGGCAGCGGAGGATTTGTATTCGGATTTCCTTCTCCTAGATGAACTACAAGCCAAGGTTTTAACGAGCATCATCTACCCGTAGGGGTGCTTGAACCAGGGTTTGAACCCGTGACCGATTATTTTTTTTATTTTTATTTTTTTGGTGCCGCAGCGTACAATCACTTTGACCAGCGCGCCCCCATAGGTATAAAAATTATAGATTTATAATTTAGAAGGCAAAAGAAAGATCACCTACACGCGGTTACACCTGGCAACCCATAATATATGGAAACCAATTAGGCTATTTTGTATTTAATCAATTTTCTTTTGTACAATAAAAGAAAATATAAACAAAGAAATAACATTTTCGACGTGCCCCCGGAGTTCACCCCGTGACCACATCGCCGTGGTATTAAAACATTGGGCGGGGCTTGAGGGGTGTTGTGTTTGGTATAAAAGTTAAAGGTTTATAATTTAGAAGGTAAAAGGGCGATTTAGTGGCGTCGTGGGGGGACGGGCCGCCCGGGGGTCACACCAACAGGGGGGTGACACCAAAGTCTAAATTTGGTTAAGATCCATCAATATAGCAAGTAGTTAGCGCTTAAACTAAATTTTATATAGCTCATATTAGATAAAAAATGACATTATCAGCCCCCGGGCCCTTTTAGTGTTAAATTGAGAGAAAAAGTAGCCAGTTACCATTCTGGAAGAGTACTCATCGTTCTAAAAAAATTTCATGACGATGGGATACACGTTTTAGTCAGCTTTAAAGTACATACACTCACACAAAATAGAGATAGATAAAGAAGGACAAACATATTTAGGGGCCCCGCCACATTCAGTGAAAGATGTCAATTTAAAAAAATCTGTTTATTTTTATTTCGTTTCATTATGAATATATTTATCGAGATTGTTAAAAAATGAATGGGAAAAATAGCTTTAAATTTTAAGAAAAATAAATTTGGGGCCCCCAGGCCCCGATGAAATAATCATTAGAAGTACATTGCCCTTTATTATGTTAATATGGGATACAGAGTTTTTGTATACAAAGTTTGGTTAAGATCCATTCATTTACTCAGTAACTAACACATAAACTAAATGTTATATAGCTCATATTAGAGAAAAATGAGATTAAGCGCCCCAGGGGCCCATTCAAGGCATAATATAAATTTTAAAACAGCTGTTCATTTCAATATGGATAAAAATAGATACATTTATCATTATTGGTTAAGAATTTTAATAATTAAATTTAGGGATATAATCTTAAACGTTTACTAAAACTGATATTTTGGGCCCCCAGCCTCGAAGGAGTTGCCATTAGGTGTTTAGTGCCTATAATATTTTAATATTGACTATCCAGTATTTATATACCAAGTTTATTTATGATCCATCAATGTAGCAAGTAGCATTCGCTTAAACTAATTTTTATATAGCTTATATAGGCGAAAAACGACATTATGGGCCCCAGGGGCCCATTCAGGGCAAGATATAAAGCTCAAAACAACTGTTTTTTTTAAAGATTGATAAAATGGATACATTTATCATTATTTGTCAAGACCTTTAATAATTGAATAGTTTAAAAAATCTTAAACGTTTAAGAAAACACGTATTTTGGGCCCCCAACCTCGAAGGAGTTGCCATTAGGAAATTAGTGCACTATGGTATTTTCATAATGGCTTCAATAATTTAATTCCAAAGTTTGGTTAACATCAATCAATATAGCAAGTAGTTAGCGATTAAATTATTTGTTATATAGCTCATATAAGCAAAAATTCACATTTAGGGCCCCCGGCGCCCCTTTAGTGTTAGATTGACAAAAAAAAGTAGCCAGTTACCATTCCGTGAGGGTAATCAACAGTCTTAAAATTTTTCATGACGATCGGATGAATAGTTTAGTCAGTTACAACAAACTAGCACACACACACACATACAGACATACTTTGATTTTTATATATATAGAAGATTATGATCGAAGTCGATAACTACTTTACCTTTACCAAACTTTGTTCTTCATTGCTAAGTGCTGGTACTATGAATTATTTTATAACAATGTCGCTTGTGATTAAAAGATATCAAAGGTTGGGCTACGTAGTAATAATTTTTTTTAAAATACTAATCGCCAAGTATTTACTCTGAGTATATTAGTAACTATTTCAGTTTAGATTATGTTGATCTTATGTCTAAATTATGAATAATTAAACGTCGAAATGTTGAATAAAATAGAGAAATTGTTATGGATTATTTGAATTTTATTTTAACTTGTTGGGACTAAAATCATAGCAGTTGAACGTTTTTGTATCACTAATTATATGGCTTAAGGGTATGCCACATATATACACTTATAGAAATAAGCCAATCAACGTTATGCATTTAAAAAGACAGATATTTATAAAGGATTTACCATAAGGTATTCATGTTAACAGTTAGAAACAGCATAGAATAGAGACAAGATTAGCCTTATTTCGAAATTTGTGTCAACTAGATTGGAGGAAATTCATAACATTTCAATGTTATTATATCACTAGTTATAGAGATCGAGTTCAGTGGCATGCTACGGACATAAATGTAATCCACAAAGAAAGTTTTTTGTGCTGCCTTTGTAAATAAAGTTGAACATAAATATAGGTAAACCATTGTAAGTTAATTTTAAAGTAAACATAAGTATAAATAATGAAAAAGTTAATATGTTGATTTTATTTTAATTCTCTTTGTTTTAACTTCCATTTAAAATTATTTTCAGAAGTTTATTTTAAAAAAATTAAACTTACACAAGTTTATGAAAATGTCAAACGGTATAGTATTGTATATAAAATTTAAATTTGCATTCTAAAGATTAAGTTTCGTGCCTTCTATCTTCACTTTTCTTAAGACCAACAAAATGTTAACATATATTTGTCTCGGAGCATTTTGGTGCAGCGATTACTGGCAATACACAATAATGTGCATCATATGTTACAATAAAATGATATCATAAGAGAAAGTGTTGTTCTTGACTTGTTTGGTGGCTTATTAGAGCCATGTACATTGGTAGTGTGGTGTATTGTTTGGTGGCTTATTAGAGCCTAGTACATTGGTAGTGTGGTGTAATGTTTAGTGGCTTATTAGAGCCATGTACATTGATAGTGTAATGTGTTGTTTTGTGGCTTATTAATTGTTTTGTACCCGAAATGTGTGTTGTCTGACTAGATATAACTGTTATGTCATTAGTAGTATGTGCTTGGTAGCCTGTTGTATAATGACCTCACAGACTGTGGCGCCGCTCCCTGTACTTGGTAGCTTGTTGTATAATGACCTCACATACTGTGGCGCCGCACCCTGTACTTGGTAGCCTGTTGTATAATGACCTCACAGACTGTGGGGCAATTTCCATGTACTTGGTAGCATGTTGTATAATGACCTCACAGACAAAGCATTTTAGTGCAGCCATTACTGGCAATACAGAATAATGCACATTAGATGTTGCAATAAAATTATATCACAAGATAAAGTGTTCTTCGTAACTTTCAAATTATAGACACAATTACTTCACCGGTTAAGTTCAAAATATTTTTGTAGTAATATGTAAATTTGTATACAAATTGTGTCATCCAACAATGTTGAAAAAAATAATCTTATGTGTTGATTGCTAATTGTTCATTTTACAGTCGTCTCCATATTGTATTTCTATCAACACCAGACTTCTTAGACCTTGGCGTATATTAAATAAAAAATAATGTAATGCAAACAATGATGTATATTCTATTGTAGCTAAGTCCTTTTAACTGACGTATAATGTCAATAAATCAGACACTAAATCATGTCTATACCTAACGTCAATAGATTAGATAGATTAGTCAATAAACAAGTCAAAAAAATCTCATCAATAAATCACACTGACTGTTAATATAACGATTAAAATTAAGATTAATTATCATATTTTGTAGAATTTGTTAGAGGCATTATTAATAGTTTGAGAAAAGGGTCAAATTTGACATAGGGAGTTATATCTCTTATACTGTAACGATTTTTTAAGTAACGTCTTACCAAATATTTACACACTTCGGTTCTATTGAATTAACGACTATTATCTATGCATGACATGCTTCAATGTACGATAGTTATAAAGAATTGTGTTAACTACATAAAAGGAGACTGGCCGACCTAATTAAAAAATCATGTTAAGCCTGGTACCTATTGGAACTCAGGACGTGTTTGCGCATTTTCGTATTATGTATCAGTACTTATGTTAGATATCAGAATTATGTAGTTATCAGTAATTGTGTTTAGATTTTAGACATATTTTTATGAATTTTCTTGTGTAATGAATATACCTGACATTTTTCTAATTTAAAAGTCATTTCTTTACATTAAAAAAAAATAAATTATTTTCTCTTTAATCCAACTACAAGTCACCACAAATGATGACGTAAAACTCTCTAAACTTGTACACATATTCTATTGACGTCAACTAAAAAAAAAAAACTAATTATTTTGCACCCCTTCACACCACTCTTCAATGCATGAAGAATTGTGCATTCGACTTCCGGCAATGGCGGCCGTTCCCTGAGTTAGTGTTACCTCTCGATTCGAAATATTTTTTGGTAGTTTTAACGGGTTTTTTAAACGGATCGAGTAACTGAGTGTTGATGCACCAATGGCAAGTCAGGACATACAAAAAACATATATACATCATGGGTCTAGAACTTATGGATCCTGTGATCAGGGTGATGACAGACGGACAAAACGGGTGCAATAGCGATTTCGACATCTCGAAAATGCGCTAAAAACAAAGAAACTACCAGCAAGTTGTTGAGTTTGTTGTTGAGACTTCTCGTTCATTAAAGACATCCACCGGTCATCTTCGGAGTCTGCACTTCTTCTAAAGGCATAGGCCACCTACAAGAGACCTCCAGGCATCTCTCTCCTGGGCCAGTTTCTCCAGGATCTTACATTCATGGCCCATTCTATTTATGTATGCCTCCAATTTTCGGCCCCAAGTGTTTCTTGGACGACCTATTTTCCGTTTACCCTGTAGGTTCCATTTCTGGGCTTGCCTTGTTATATTAGAAGCATGTTTTATTTAGTGTTTGACCTATCCACCTCCACCACTTTTAAAGAATCTCTTCCTTAATGGGCTTCTGTTTTGTCCGCTCAACAGTTCCTGTTAGCTCATTTTGTCGGGAAAGTGAATTCTGATAATATTTATTAGACAACTGCTAATGAAGGACTGCATTCTGTTCATGTTTACAGCCATTGTTCTCCATGTCTCAACTCCATATAACAGCACTGGTTTTACCATAGCCTTAAAAATACTTGCAAAAACTTGCTTCCTAAGTTGATGGAGACCCTAACATACTTGAGTTGCTGGGAGGCTGCTCTTGCTTATCCGATCCTTAATTTGACTTCTGCATCTGTGCCACATTATTTATCAACCAAGCTGCCAAGGTAAACAAAACTGTCCACCTCCTCAAGATCTTCTCCTTCAAGCATGATGGTTGATGTTCTGATGGCATTAACCTTAAGGATTTCACTCTTCCCTTTGTGTATGTTGAGACACATGCTTGCAGAATTGGTTGCGAAAATGTTTGTTTCCTGTTGCATCTGTTTTTGGTTATATTCAAGGAGGACAAGGTTATCAGTAATGTCGCGATTATCAAGTTGATACCACAAGGTACATTGGATCCAATTCCTTTTTAGCTGTGTAGTTGTTTTTCATCAACCAGTCAATGGCTAATATGAACAGAAATGGAGACAGCAAACAGCCTTTTCTCACACCAGTCTTCACCTGGAAAGCATCTGTCACCTGCTGACCATGGACAAATCGGCAGTTTATCGCTTCAAACATGTTTCTGATTATATCCGTAGTCTCCTGTGGCACCCCATAATACAGTAGCAATCTCCAATGGGTTTGCTAATCCACACTGTCGAAGACTTTTTTTTATAGTAAATTGAGTTGACATAGAACTGTGAGTTCCAATCTACTGACTCCTCTAGAATGATGCGCAGTGTCGCTATTTGGTCAGTGCAGGATCTGTTGGTGCGAAAACCATTCTGTTGGTCCTAAGGCAGTGGGTATAACGCGCTTTTTATCTTGTTAAGCAGTACTAGGAAGTTACACATAAAATAACAGCACGTTTAAAAGAACAATTTTTGAATTGTTGTTATTTTTTTATACGACGAGGTCAAGGAGAACAATTCTCATCACATTAGTGATGTACATTGGCAGTGTGGTGTGTTGTTTGGTGGCTTATTAGAGCCATGTGCTTTGGTAGCATGTTGTTTGGTGGCTTATTAGAGCTATGTACATTGGTAGTTTGGTGTGATGTTTGGTTGCTTATTAAAGCCATGTACATTGGTAGCGTGGTGTTTGGTGGCTTATTAGAGTCATGTACATTGGTAGTGTGGTTTTTGGTGGCTTATTAGAGTAATGTACATTGGTAGTGTGGTGTGTTGTTTGGTGGCTTATTAGAGCCATATTTATTGGTAACGTGGTGTTTGGTGGCTTATTATAGCTATGTACATTGGTAGTGTGGTGTGTTGTTTGGTGGCTTATTAGAGCAATGTACATTGTTAGTGTGTTGTTTGGTGGCTTATTAGAGCCATATTTATTGGTAACGTGGTGTTTGGTGGCTTATTAGAGCCATGTACATTGGTAGTGTGGTGTATTTTTTGCTGGCTTATTAGAGCCATGAACATTGGTAGTGTGGATTGTTTTTTGGTTGCTTATTAGAGCCATGCACATTGGTAGCGCTGTGCAAACTGTATGATCTGAATAAAGTTGAACATACATATAGGTAAACCATTGTAAGTTAATTTTAAAGTTTATGTAAGTATATATAATAAAAAAGTTAATATGTTGATTTTATTTAATTTCCCTCTGTTTTTACTTCATTTTAAATTACTTAATAAATGGGTATATTAAATAAAAATTAAACTAACACAAGTTTATAAAAATGTCAAACAGTATATTCTTGTATATAAAAGTTAAAATTGCATCAAAAAGATAAAGTTTCGTGACTTCTATCCTAACTTTTCTCAAGATCAACACAATGTTTACATATATTTGTCTCGGAGCATTTTGGTGCTGACAATACACAATAATGCGCATCAGATGTTGCAATAAAATTATTTCACAAGATAAAGTGTTCTTCCTTAGGTTAAAATTATAGACACAATTACTTCAAAGATTAAGTTCAAAATACTGCTGTTGTACTATGAATATTTGTATACAAATTGTGTCATCCAACAATGTTGAATATAATAATCTTAAATCTTGATTGCTAATTGTTTCATTTACAGTCGGCGTCATATTGTATTTTATCAATACCAGACTTCTCAGACATAGGCTTATGTTAAATAAAAATAATGTAATGCAAACATTTTATTAATATTAGTTTGGTTTTTGTGATTTAAATACAGAAATGAACAAAATTCCTTTCGTATCCTCAAGTACATGATTCTCTTATTTCTCACAATTAACATTTATACTGGTTTCCTTTTTCTTTTTTTTTTTCTTTTTTTGCGTCGAATTAAATTTTTATAGCAGTAAATATCTAAAAATCACATTAATGTGCGGCAGCTACAAAAACTTTTTATGACAAATATAATTTCAGCACCGATGTGGAATTCTATTGGTAACAAACAAACAAACTTTAGTATATACGAGAAAATTAAACTTTAAGGTTAAAAAACATAGGACTTAGTTGAAAAGTAATATACTAAGTTTTGTTTATATAGATATTACGTTTTGTCAGTTTATTAAGTTTAATTAATTAACATCCTAATGGTCACAAAATATACTTTCTTTGGACTAACGATACGGACTGGGTCTATGGCTCATATGTCTATATAAAAGGAATATATTAAACGAAACATACAGTAATCATGAATATATACATAAACATTACAAATATACAAATAGGGGTTGCTTATGCCCCAACTTCCCCCTTGAAATGGGCGGTGCTAATTGATAATGTCTGTTCCGTCTATGTCACTGCTCCTCAAGTCAGGCATAGCTCTCCCAATCACAATACTCTCTTCCACGAGGTCAGTCCGGGGTCAATCTATCAGCTAGGTGGAATGATTGACAGCTCGGTCTTCTCCACACTGACCGTCTGTCTCAATGCTTCTCCCGTAGGGTTGGCTTGTTCCTTTTCATCAGCTTTCATCATTAGCACGTCTCTTATCTGGTCTGCTCTATGTTTCTAAGACGTACTGATACTTTGCTTTACTTTACTAGTAATTGACTTTACTATTTGAAGCTTTACTATACTACCAACGTCAACAAATCTTGTTTTTAAATGAAGAAATTAATTAACAACAAAAGATCACGTCACAAATATTAAGGCATCCTTTCGTCCTAAAGTGATAACTGCGTTGTCTCCTGTTCCTCTTCCTTTCCCCCTTTCCCATTCTAAAGGTTCTTCTCTCTTCAATCCTAGTTGTGTGGGTGGATTCCGCTACTTTGCCATCAGAAGTCACGCCCCTCACGTCAATCAATCAAGTCATTAATCACGTCATTATTCGTCTATAAATGATGTCAATAATATTGTTGAAAGTCACGTCAATGATCACGTAAATATTACGTCATTAATCACATCATTATCCATCTATAAATGATGTCAATAAATACGGTCAATAAATCATGCCGATAGTCTCGTCTATAAATCACATTAAATTAAGAAATTAATTTCTTTTTACCAAATAGATTTCAAATGTGTTAGGTAAATTCATCAGACAAAACAAAAGACATTTCTGTCAATACAAAACTGAAAAAAATAAAACTTTGTGGTTCAGTGATGAATACAACATCTGATGTATATTTAAATTAGAGAGTGACCTCTTAAATCACTTGATTGCTTCATATTAAAACAAGTCAGTCCCATCATTATCGATTAAAATAATATTTAATCGCTAACATTTTTAACGGTTAATCAATAAATGTAGTGTTTATTTCCGCAGCCCTATTAAAGAAGGTATTATTATCACTTACGACTATTTCTAATACTTAATATTAAGAATATTGAATTTTTGAAAACCCAACTATTTCACCAAATGAGATTAACGCCTAATATAACATGAAAGTTTGGAGAGCGAAGTGTGTGCTCTGTCTCATGGAACTACCTTTAAACTCAATAAGCTTCCTGGATTATCAGAAATGTATTATTTCTTATCTTTTCTGTAAGAAAAAAAAATATTTCTATATAATTTTCTCAGTGAGTCTTTTTGTATCTTATAATTATATCCAATAAAACATCGATAACGTTGGTGGATGTATATATGTTTTAAAAGAGAGAAGATAAGATTGATATTCAAATCTATATAGTTGTAGACAAAAACAGTGAATAACACATTCTTACCATATCTGTGATATAAGTCAAAATATTCATTAATAATATACTAATTGGTGTATTTAATCAATAACATGATAATAAAATTAATGTTTATAAATCCAATAACAGTTAGATATTAAATGTGTAGATACTTAGTAAACATAATCATCATCAGTAGCCTTACAGTAATGTAGATCCATTGTATGCCAAATTCCCAATTCCTTCTATTCGGAATAACCATAGCTTTCCGTCTCCTTGTACAGACTGGCTTTAGAAGAGAACTATAATATTCTGACCAGGTAACGAGACTCACAATTACCATAGCTTTCCGTCTCCTTGTAGGTCTACAGACTGGCTTTAGAAGAGAACTATAATATTCTGACCAGGTAACGAGACTCACAATTACCATAGCTTTCCTTCTCCTTGTACAGACTGGCTTTAGAAGAGAACTATAATATTCTGACCAGGTAACGAGACTCACAATTACCATAGCTTTCCGTCTCCTTGTACAGACTGGCTTTAGAAGAGAACTATAATATTCTGACAAGGTAACGAGACTCACAATTACCATAGCTTTCCGTCTCCTTCTACGGACTGGCTTTAGAAGAGAACTATAATATTCTGACCAGGTAACGAGACTCACAATTACCATAGCTTTCCGTCTCCTTGTAGGTCTACAGACTGGCTTTAGAAGAGAACTATAATATTCTGACCAGGTAACGAGATTCACAATTACCATAGCTTTCCGTCTCCTTGTACTGACTGGCTTTAGAAGAGAACTATAATATTCTGACCAGGTAACGAGACTCACAATTACCATAGCTTTCCGTCTCCTTGTACAGACTGGCTTTAGAAGAGAACTATAATATTCTGACTAGGTAACGAGACTCACAATTATCATATAGCGATGTTTAGAATGGCAATCACTCCTCTATATCACTTTTGTAAACTTTGAAAAACCCCTTGACAGAATTGACTGTAAATCTCTATGAGTAAGTCGTGACAAAAAAATTGAACTCCAGCACAACATTTATAGAAATAAACATGGACCACTTTTTTAATAGCCAAGTGGTTCATAAGGCAGCTTGTTGGATTAATTTAATACTAAAACTGTAGTAAAACGAGGATGTACTAATTCACCAGCACTGTTCCTTTTAGTGTTAGAGTGGGTCACAAAATAAGGTTACGTAACTTTAGGAAATGATCCACATTGTAGGATTACAGTAAAGGATTACAGTAAGGGATTACAGTAAAGGATTACAGTAAAGGATTACAGTAAGGGATTACAGTAAAGGATTACAGTAAAGGTTTACATTGAGGGATTAAAGTAAAGGGTTAAAGTAAAGGATTACAGTAAAGGTTTACATTGAAGGATTAAAGTAAAGGATTAAAGTAAAAGATTAAAGTAAAGGGCTACTGTAAATGATTACTGTAAAGGATTACTGTAAGGGATTACTGTAAAGGATTACTGTAAAGGATTACTGTAAAGGATTACTGTAAAGGATTACAATTAAAACATCGTTCGCCAAAATATCCTGGGCCAAATTGAGGGTGCCAAGATATATTGCGCAAAATGAGGGCACCAAATATCCTGGGCCAAATTGAGGGTGCCAAGATATATTGCGCAAAATGAGGGCACCAAAATATCCTGGGCCAAATTGAGGGTGCCAAGAAATATTGCGCAAAATGAGGGCACCAAAATATCCTCGGCCAAACTGAGGGCGCCAAAATATCCTGCGCCAAACTAAGGGCGCAAAATTATTCTGAGCCAATTTTAGGGCACAAAAAATGTCCTGGGCCAAATTAAGGGCGTCTATATATCCTGCGCCAAACTAAATACGCCATAATATCCTGGGCCAAACTAAGGGCGCCTAAATATCCTGGGTCAAATTGAGGGCGCCAAAATATACAAGGCAAAACTAAGGTTACCAAAATATCTTGGGCCAAACTGAGGGCGCCTAAATATCCTGGGCCGAATTGAGGGTGCCAAAATATACTGGGCAAAACTAAGGTTACCAAAATATCCTAGGCCAAACTGAGGGCTCCAAAATATTTTGCGCAAATCTGAGGGCGCCAAAATATATTGCGCCGAACTGTGGGCGCCAAAATATCATGGGCCAAATTGAGGGCACCAAAATATCCTGGGCAAATCTGAGTGCGACAAAATATCCTGCGCCAAATTGAGGGCACCAAAATATAGTTGGCCAGCTGATGGCGCCAAAATATCATGAGCCAAACTGAGGGCGACAAAATATCCTGCGCCAAACAGAGGGTGACAAAAATGGCTACGCTAGAAAGTCCTTCTTTGGAAAAAAACGGACTAGAAACTTTGATATTCTCCAAACGTTCAAATCAACAAAATAGAAGTTATATTGATCAAGCTGTGATTGAATATGGTAAAAAATCAAAGGATTTTACCGAATATTTTACTTTAAACTTTTTTTTCGGGGCGGGGGGAGAGGGGGGGAGTCATATAATTTATCAAACATGTCAACTTTTTTTTTCCAAAGATCTTGCCTATTTGTAACAGAAGACACATTGTCACTGAGAGTGATTAAATTCGTTTTTGTATAGATGAATCCCAAGCCTGCGCTCTTCTTGGGGCTTCCCGGAAAACCCCTTTAGCCCTCTGGTCCCCTAAAGGACGTAAAAGCTGAGAAGCCCCCCCCCCCCGGAGCGTTCACTGCAACAAGAGGCCGCCTGGGCGTCCAGGACACTAGATCTAAAACGCCTACCACTAAAGAGTGCCTCCCACGGGAGGTGTGGAATTCCCTACTGTGACTCGCTATCAACATAGTATCACTTTGGCGCCACCACGGCAAAGCTTACGAGACTCTATAGTATAGATCGCCGCTAAGCGTGGGATCATCACTGACCTACCCAGGGTTTAACCCCCACCGGAAGGTTTCCTCAGAGCTGGCGACCAAAAGCGTTTCCTAGCTGTACCTTTTGCTATTCCGTACTGTCGCTCCTGGCCCTAAACCGGCACCGCTCAACAACGTTGCTGGTTAATTGAGGGGGACGAAAGGTCACTTCGGAGTAACACGACCCTCAACGGATTATTTTGTTTTCATCATCGGAATTGCATCTAAATGTTTTGCCTAGGATCCGTACAGCGACTGTAATCATATTTATGAATAGAACCTCACACCTAACAAAGGTCTTCGGCTGTACAAGCAAAGGACTTGTCGGTTTCATGTCTTGGTCTGCTCGACAACCCTACTCGTCTGTCGAACCACGTAGATGTCACCCCTTCTAGAGCTTTGATGATATTAACGACATGTCTATACTCATCATAAACATATATACAGTCTTAAATAATTCTTTTACTCGCCGGACTACCTCCCTGAATATTACATTAGGTAAATGTGACAGTTTGTAAATAAGCATGCAGACATTCAAACCAGACTGTTCTTTTTCGAGTCATTGCTACAATACCATCCGTGCAAACACCGACACGGGGATACTATTGTCTAACATATAGCTAGTTAACACTATCCGTGCAAACACCGACACGCTGATACTATTGGTTACCATATAGCTAGTTAACACCATCCGTGCAAACAACGACACGGCGATACTGTTGGTTACGATATAGTTACTTTTCAGGAAAGTAAAAACTTCAGCACTATTTGACCAGCCCAGAAAAAAAGTTATTAAAAACAAACATTATAACTTAACTTCATGTGTCCACACGTAAGCTTTTAATCTTAAACCTTGCATCCTTGTAATCCAGGTTTGCCAGACGTCTGCTGCTGACAGAGAAATACTTCGTGAATTGTTTCACAAAACAGCAATGGAGAAATAATTCAATTGTGGTGAGTAAGAAATTTATGTACAGAAGCAGCGTCTATTATTTAAAAAAATATTTTATTAAGTTTTACTTTTTTAAAGTATTTAGATGAAGACAAAAAGAGTTTCAAAAAATTATTTAATAATCCCAGCTAGATCAATGAATTTTTTAATAAAAAATATTAGCACATGTTTGCAAAAAGATATGTTTTTAATGTTTGTAGAAAATGTATATAAATGTATATAATGAGTTAACAAATTTCATAAAAACATAAAAGTTATCATGGAATGCGTATATATTCAAACAATACACGCACATTTGCAATGATAGTATATCAAGATAAAAATAAGACGAGGTCCACATAATGTTTTTACACATACACACACACACACACATACACACACACATACACACACACACACACACATACACACACACACACAAACACACACACACACACAAACACAGACACACACAAACACACACAAACACACACAGATACACGCTTACACAAAAACACAACACACGCTTACACAAAAACACAACACACACACAAACACGCACACATTTACACAAACACACACACACACACAAAACACAACACACACTTTTTACAAACACACATGACACACTTACACAAACACACACACACTTACACAAAAACACACACAAAAACACAACACACACTTACACAAAAACACAGCACACACAGTAGCACACACACACACTTACACAAAAACACACAAAAACACAACACACATTTACACAAAAACACAACACACACCTACACAAACACATACTTACACAAAAACACAACCCACACTTATACAAAAAATGCACACACACACACTCACACAAAAACAAACACACACACCTACACAAACATAAACATGTAAAAACATTATTAATTAATTTGTTTCATCTCGCGATTTACCGAGCATAAAAAATAATTGTGTTTTTGTGTGTGTCATTTACGTTAAGAATCTTTATAAAATAATTACGAATTTAGCGACATTCTATAGACATATTGTCTTTAGTTATTTATTATATTCAAATATAGCAATTCAATGCAATTATATTTTCAAATTCAGATAAAATGTCATAACTTTTTATTACAGAACATTGTATTAACATATTAAATATGCATTAAAATGGGACTTCCCTAAAACTCGACACCGAAAAGAACCATTGATGACGTGTTAAAATAACTCACTTTATGTGCTAAATAAGATGGGAAAATTGTTGTTATTGAATCTAGATCTAACATTTCTACAAAAAAAAGTTTGTGAACGTTTAAATGATGACATTAATTAGTATTTTTGCGTTCCTTAACTATTTATTTAAATATAACTTAAAATGTTATATGCACACACAAATTTTCAAGAACAGCGTATCATTAAATAGTCTTAATATTATATCATGAAAACTATGTCGTGTGTAAATTTCCTTTAGTATATGCTCTCTTATAACAATTTAAACAACAATACAATAATATCAAAAAGTACCTTAGCAAAGCGCCAACCATTTTATCAAAGTGGTAATGCCACTTGACTTCGCTCCCTGTACAGAGGGAGACAAATTTTTTATTAAAAAATAGATACACCTTAGATCAACATATTCTACTTGTTATAGGTTAAGTAATTTAAAATATAAAATAGTTTTATTAGATTTGATCTTTGTTGTAGCTGCTAATTTTGAATGTTACGTCTATTTCAAAAAGGTATATGCTTAGACCTCAAAAAAATGGCCGTGATAAAAAACTAAATTGTCATGAACACAGATTTCTTTTGTTGTTTTAATATTTTTAATTTACCTATTACAGTAGATTTTAGGATAATAAGATACTTTATTTAACATTCATTTATAACAACATTAAATATTAGATTCAGTATAGTTTTTCAGGCGTTACTATTAATGATATGTTAGAATATTGATAATCAATAATAGAAGATACGACCCACAGCGTAGCATACGCCGCAGACTTACTCATCATACATCCTGAAAAAATGCAAATGGTGCTGAGAAAACGGAGGAAACAGAAGCACCAAGTAAGGAAACAATTCAGTGAACGTGGAGACGTAGGTCTATACAGCGGTTGTTGTTACGTGCCCTTAACCCTTTACTACCATCCCTTGCCAACCATATACTGTGATTTCTTGGTGTTACCTGCCCTTAACCCTTTACTACCATCCCTTGCCAAACATATACTGTGATTTGACGACAAATGGGTTAGTTATTTTCGCAAAAAAAATAGGGAAAACAAACGGAGAGAAATAAAACATTATTTTAATTTCAATTATTCCCTCTGATGCTTGAACCCAAGACATATCAACCACTCCACAACGAATCATATTTTATTCTGTGAAGGAACAACGCAAGTGAACACAAAAATCATTGG
>MUZC01001729.1:25812-45202 GCA_002072015.1 Radix auricularia | reverse complement strand
TTCCATCGGTCCGACGTTTGAATAATTGCTGTTCCGTTCCATTGATGTTGACTATTGCTGTAGTGTGCGTGTTTTAAGCCTAACTTTGTTGTGTATGTGTTGGCTTCATGTTCTGTTTTAATGTTTGTTTCCTGTAAAAATATAAAGTCAGGTGTGTGCTCTTTAATTAACTTAATGATGCAGTCTCCCTTCTTTCTGCATCCCCTAATGTTAAGGGAGATAATAACTAGTGTAGTGTCTTCAAGTTCAAAATTGGGCTCGCCACTGATGTCCCCTTATTTTTAAAAATTTTGTCCTACTTCTGGGAAAACACTGTGTTTATGGTATTGGCGTAGCTAGGGTCATATGCGCCTGGGGACATGACACAAAGTCTGCACCCCTTCTCGGACTGATATATTTTAGGGGCTCACTGAGCCCACAAGAAAAATTTGATATTTTACGGTTTAAGCGTTTCATTTTCGAAGCATCTGTTAATGTAATTTATTTTAATGAAAAAGATTACAGGCTAATAATTCTCTATACAATTTTAAACAATTAATTGGAAAAACAAGTAGATTTTTAATAATAATAAAAAAAACCCCTTAAAAACAATGTTTTTTTTTATACTATAAATCCATTATATACAATACATAGCTATAAGGATATTCATGATCATTATAATATGCAGGGCAAAACAATCCGAAGATACAAAACTTTAGTTATGTCTCGTAATAGTCTACATGTTTAATATAATAAGCTCCGATCGTGAATATATTTTTAAAAAGTATTGTCAATATAATGCGCACCTTATTACGCGACATGAAAGGTTGTTGAACATAATACGCACCACAACACTATAACTAAAAAATTAACATACTTTGAGATAAATAAAATAATTTTAAAATTCAATAATTCAATTACAGTACTTTCGATCGATCTGAATTTTCGATACATCATTTTTATCATCGGCACGATCCTGCTTGCAAAATTTCAGCTCACTAGCTTACGAGGAAGTGGGTTAAAAATCGATCCAATGTTTTTTCGGCAAGCAATCAATCAAGTAAGTTAAAGGGCTCCGACACCACAAGTGAAGGATTTATTAAAAATGAGTATTTAAACGCTATTTCCAACAAATAATTTCCGTTTTTTTAAAAAAAATTTAAGGGAAATCATTCTAGAGTCACATAAAAAATGTGTCAATATAACGCACAACGCGCAACAATATAAAAATCCCATTAACTATCATTCTAGATTACATTAATTAAAAGTCATTTCAATTCAATACTTTTGAAACTAAACAAAAAAATTGTTATCTACAAATTGCTGCTAAAATTACAGCAATTAAACGAAAAATGATTTTTCAAAAATTCCTGCTCCAACATTGTTCTAAATATTATAGGCTATTATATGGCGTTTGTTTCAGCCTGATTTATGTAATGTTATGTTTGGAGAGAAATCCTCAAAATACTGATATTTTTCCTTTTAAAATAATTTTTTTTTTCCCCAGGAAATCCAGTAAACAATTTAGGAATTTTTTCTAGCCCGTGCACATCCTAGGGAACTCTTTAACGGGGGTGTACCGATGGTCACGGGTTAGAATCCATGTGAAGGCAAGGATTTGTTCCCGGAGCCTAGGGCGTCCCTGAGTCTACCCAGCTCCGAATGGGTACCTAACATGTGTTAGGGAAATAAAGGCGGCTGGGTAATGCGTGGAACCCACTTAGCCGCGGCCTGTGAACGCTGCATCACTTGCCAACAGACCGGCATGGTCTGTGAACGTCTGTATATATAGACAAAACAAAAAGACAAGAGTTCAAAGCTTGAAAAGACAGGCCGGATATTTCAAATATATAAACGCAATTTGTCCGAAAGGGAAATTGCATTAAAAATATATACTCTACAAATGATACATGACTGGTTTAGACATAGTCTTCAACAAACTGATCCTCCTTGATTTGCCTACCGCAAACTCGTCAATCACGTGGTCAAAATTAATATTCTTAAGTGTTCCTCTTTCGATGCTAAGGATTCCAAGATCACACAGACGATCTTGATCCAATGAAGCACAAACTTAAGACAAATAAGCAACAAATGAAACAACATAAACCAAAAGATCCAAAAGAGTTTCAGTTTCCGGCAGAACTTCAGTCCGGGTACTGAGCCGCAATTTGGTGTCTCCGATTTCTGTGCACAATTCGTGACCATCAACGCCAGAGTCGCAGAAATTTCCAAAATCTAAGAAATTTAGACGAGTTGTGTAAACATTTGTCTCAGCGAGAAGAGTTTTGACGTCTAGCAAAAATCCTAATTTGGTGTTTAGGTTTTTTTAGACGCAAAAACCGTATTATTTCTCACGTTGGAGTCTACCAATTACGCTTTTCATAACACGTAAAATTGCTTCCTCTGCATCGCTTGCTAATTATTCAGGCATCTTTCGATATTTAATCCTTCTGTCAACCTCGATTCTCCAAGTTGTTCATCTTGTTTTTTCATTGTGTACCGAAACCTGGCTCCAATTATCGTGAATGTTGATAAGTTGTTGCTCTAGCATTTCAAGATCAGATGGTGTTTAGGTTTTTTAAAAAGAAAATTTCCTTGAAATTCATAGTAGAATCCTGCAACCGTTTCTGAACACGATCAATTTTCCTAAGTATGATGTTCCGGTAATATATCAAAACTAGAAAGTTAAAGTTTAATATACTTGCCAGAAAGTTTCTGCATCACTTCTGGTGTCAGGCGTCATTGTTGCATCTTCTGATACTTTTTCCAGTAGCCCTACTAGCTTATGTAGTCCTTCATAAATTTAAATAGCTTTAACAGCTTCTGATTGGCACTCTGGCGTGTTTCATGCTCCCTCTTCACTGTGATTCGGCACAACTCTTTTTAATTCTTCTCAACGAATTGTTGAACGAGAGAAAAACAAATATATACTTACAACTGATTTAAAAAAACAAAAAAAAACAAAAAGAACAAACAAACAAACAAATACCATAACAGCTAGCTCCTGTTTTGCTGATTGAACTCCTGCTAACTTTCAGCTGTGGTTGTCTAGGTTGACGAACAATGCTCTGTGATTTCTGGCACATATTCACTGTTGAAGGCCGGATATATGCTCAGTCACTACAACCACAATGTCATAACATTGGGACCGACAGTCGGCTAGAGGTATGTTATGAGATTCGAGTTTCTCTACGACAACTCTTTCAAGGCTTGCTGCGTCTTTGGAATGTATCTGAAAAAAAAAAAACAACAACTTTAAAATGATTCTATTATGGTTACTTTTTTAGTTTGGAAATCCACATCCACAAATCTGATGATTCTAGAAAGCTGTTCCAGGTCTCCTACATCCGGTGTTGAGTCAAGTAATATACCGTTTTTTTTTCTTTCTGATTTCACAAACAGCTGATGCCTTACAGTCGATGTAAGTAGGAGGGTAAATTCATTTTGGATTTACGGTGATAAATAAGATACTGAACATAGATTTTCTCTGGCATGTTGAAGGTGTTTCTCTAACAGACGATCATAGTGAGCAACGAGTTTGATCACAGAGAGAAAGATTCTAACATTTTTATCCTCGTTCTTATGCAGATGTTCCTCATGGCCAGGCAGTGCCAAATTTTGTGAAACAAGATACTTGATACAGGTTTAACCTTTTCGTTCAACAACGACGTCTCTGGTGTTTTCCTCCGTAAACAATAGCATTTGTCATAATCATGTATTCTTGAATGTTGTAATCCTGACGGTATGGTTCAACCTTCTCGCTTTCGTGTTCTAAGACTGGCGTTGCAGGTGGTTCACAACTGCCGTTATTTGATTCTGAAGATACGGAATTTGTGGCATTTTCTGTCGTCTTGGCTCTTTTTAAAAACTTTACCTGTAATTTACTAGACTTTTGTCTCTTACTTCTTCCCCAGTCTCCCACCTAACGACTAAAAGTCTTTAATTTTGTTTAGAAACTCTATAAGCAATCCTACATAGTGGATGTTCCATTTATTTATGAGTGGAATAACGCCTCTAAAGCTCAATGGGGGCGCCAAAATCATGCTTGCCCAACTATTTTGTAATGAAGATATTTGTGGAGATCCAAAATTCAATCTTGCAAACGTATTTTGGATACATTAGTTTACATTTTAAAAAATCAAATAATTAGTTTTAATACTCATTTTGGCGCCCGTGGACATTTGTCACCCCCTGCCCCCCCTCACCACGCCACTGGTTTATGGCAATACATTGGAATTAATGTTTATATCCTACAACTTTGATTTATTGCATCAATTTAATGATGAACAAACTTTGATTTTATATCAACTGATAATCAACGCATTCATTTCACAGTAAGACATTCACTGCACATACACACAGTCACAACACAGTAAGACATTCACAGCACATCAACACAGTCACTACACAGTAAGACATTCACTGCACATCAACACAGTCACTACACACTAAGATATTCACTGTACATCAACACAGTCACTACACAGTAAGACATTCACTGCACATCAACACAGTCACTACACACTAAGACATTCACTGCACATCAACACAGTCACTACACAGTAAGACATTCACTGCACATCAACACAGTCACTACACTGTAACACATTCACTTCACATCAGCACTTTTCTTAGTTTTGGTGTAAAATCATTTGAAGATAAAAACTATTTAACAAATATATTGTTCTCTTATGCCAGAATATTTGTTGCCTATCTTTTGTTACACACATTCAGATTTTCAAATATTACAATAATAACAAATAGAAAACGAGACAGATAGTACAGGTATAGACTATACAATTATTTAGGAAATATTTATTTTGAAAATACATTGATGTGAAAATCATACATCTAAACATAATCTTACAAAAGAAAACATGTTTTAATAAATAATAAAAGTAATATGGTAAGATCAAGGTCAGATCTAATGGTTTGTAGAAGGCATAGAGTAATTTTTTCCAATAACTTACAGGTAACAACAACAAAAAAAAAAAAACAACATCAAGAATGTAACATTAAAAAAAAAAATAAGTCAGGTACAGGTAGACTAAAATAGTTACTTGTAGGATTAAAAAAAACAACACATGGTGAACAAAACAATTGGAAAAATTCTTTAAAAAAAACAAGTGAAAAGCTGCATATGAATGCTTTAAAATAGACAAAACTTAGTGCATGTTATACAAAGCGTTTTTTGCTCAAAAAATAAACAAACAAATAATAAAATTAAAAAAAATTATATAACAAAGCAGGAATTCAAAGTGTATTTTATGCTACTATATTGTGACCTTTTTTCTTGAACATTGAGTTAGCAACAGTTGATGCAGCTTGCTAGCAACAGTTGATGCAGCTTGCTAGCAACAGTTGATGCAGCTTGCTAGCAACAGTTGATGCAGCTTGCTAGCAACATATTTTCTTACAACAATCAATTTGACAACCTACGATGAATTGATTTTGACATGTCACATGTCAAACATGTGATAGTGATACATTTGTCGAGCCTCCCCCCCAACCACTCTTAATTTCAATTGCTGTTTCCACAAACCAACATTTCATCTCAGCGCTTGACAATAATCAAAATAAATTCACAATTTTTAATTTTTTAATATGGTCAAAGGTATCTAAACACAAATGTTTTTTTTTCACTCCACTAAATATATTTTCCAGCCCATTGTAAATGTTATACTTTAAATGTAGTTAAATTTTATTTTGGTAACTACATAATAAAGATGAGAGCTTGTTAATTACATCATTTATATAATAAATAATTTGTTAAAAGGGCAAATGAGAATACAGCTACAATATTTGACATGATAATAAATCCTACTCTCAAAGTTATTAATAGAAATATTTGAATTTAGTTCAGTTAAAATTAGTCGAGTTTCATAAGCAGCTGCAAGTTCTTTGTCATCCATTCCTTTCAAAAAAACACAGACAAAAAGACACAGCCAAAAAGACACAGACAAAAAGACACAGCCAAAAAGACACAGATAAAAAGACACAGACAAAAGATACAGACAAAAAGACGCAGCCAAAAAGACACTGATAAAAAGACACAGCTAAAAGGACACCGATAAAAAGACACAGACAAAAAGACACAGACAAAAAGACACCAAAAAAAAAAAAAAGAAACAGACAAAAAGACACAGATAAAAAGACACAGACAAAAAGACACCCAAAAAAAAAAGAAACAGACAAAAAGACAGACACAGCCAAAAAGACACAGACAAAAAGATGGGGTGTTTTAACCTGTGACTTAATATCTGGGAGTAGCATAAACCATGATAGGAATAGATGGCTGTAGGATTGACGTGAAGTCATTGATATGTAGGTTTTCAGGAGTGGCCTTGGCCAGCGACACTCTTCTTAGAATATGGATCAAGGCAAGTTTCATCTCCAACATCCCCAGCTTCATACCGACACAGATTCGAGGTCCCACACCGAAAGGGATGAATGTGAATGGATCATAAGGTTCATATGTAGGGCTACCCTCAACAAAACGGTCGGGGTTGAATGTGTCAGGATCCTTCCAGAACTCAGGATCACGTTGAATGTTGTAGAGGGGCATGACAACTCCTGTGTCGGCAGGAAGGTTCCATTCGTTTAATTTTGTAGGCTGGCTGCACTGGCGAGTGAGGACGGAAAGAGGAGGGTACAACCTCAGCGTTTCATTAATGGCTGCCTCTGTGTACTTTAGGTTCAAGCACAGGTCATAAGTTGGATCCTGGGTGCCAATGACCTCATCAATCTCTGCTATAATTTTGTTCAAGGCATAAGGGTTTTTAGCAAGTTCGTATGTTAAAAACTGCAGTGTACTGGATGCTGTCTCGTATCCTGCAATAAACAACATGATTCCCTGGCCAACAATCTCCTCCGGACTCAGTTTTGATCCCATGTCCTCTCCAATTGTCTCTGCTTCAGCACTGACGAGATGCTGCAGGAAGTCATTGTATTTTATTTGACCTGAGTTTTCTTTTCTCTCCTTGACCAAATATTTGATATTTTCATCAAAAAAATCCATGTCCTCGGTTTTAAAAAATCCGACTTTAATAAACTTTTTGATGAAAGACGCGACTGCTGGTAAAGATCCTGCTAAGAAAGCCAAAAATTTGATAGAGTTTTTGTATATAAACAAACTTCGTCCATGTCTTGTAAAAGGTTCATCCAAGTTGCTCACAGAATCCACATCAATGCTGAAGCCGGTGCCAGTCACAACATCCAAGGCGTAGGCTCCATAAAACAGTTTGGCACCCCAGGGGACCCCATCTTGAGCAAACTTCAACACATGCTCACCAAGACGCTCCGCACTTCTGTTTACCATTCCAGTCATGGCTCGAATTTTGGCAATACTAAATGATGGACTTACTATGCCACGGATTCTTTTCCACATATCGCCCTTGGCAAAAAAAACACCTGACTCCACTTCACGATTCAGCAGAATGTTCTTGTCATATGCCATGCGATCCCGGAAACTGTTGAAATCTTTTACAAGAATCTGTTTCATCAATTCTGGGTCGGTCACAACCAATGCCGGGTGCCGGAAAAAATAGATTCCATAGACTCTACCGTACTTTGCATGCCACTTGGCGTACGCTGCCTTGGAGCTGTCAGGCCCGTACAGGTCCATGGTGTTCCCAAAGAAAGGGGCGGGATCTGGGCCTGGTACACCCAAAGTCTTCCAGAGTTTAAATGGACTTGTGCCATATCTGTTTGAATATTTGGAAGGTCAGATTTGAGAGTTAAAAAAAAAATTCATCCTTAAAGGGAGAATAATGACATATTTAACAAAAGATTATGATTTGAAGAGTGGTGTACCCTATTCTTTTAGCAGGATAAATATTGTGGAATGATCTTTAAAAATTGGGGACAGTTTTATGAGATATGATGTGAAGGTAAAGAAAAATTCTTGAAAAAATCATGTAATATAAAAAAAAATTATATATAATCCAATAAAAATATAAGGCTTGCAGGATGATCAGTCAAAACCAACTACAAGGTTTTAAGACTTAATAGTCAAGATAATTTTAATTTTGCATGTAAATTTTAAAAAAAAAAAGGGTTTAAGATACAAATATTTGTAACAGCCTAAACACGGGAGAAATATAATATAAGCTTGCAAAATAAATAAAAGCTGAATTTTAATAATTACAAAAATTGATAACAATAAAGTTGTTCATTCTCAAGATTCATAAAATTCATAAAAGAATACCCAGAAAAATCTTTTAAAAACATTTATATTATACATTTTGTACAGTAAAATATATAAATAACCCAAAATAATACTTTCACATATTTAAATAGGGTTATCGAATGTTATAGCTGGTGTCTATAAATAAAAACAGCACTGTATTGCTAATTTCAAAAAAGCTTGGGAAAGAAAAAGACAACTGCTTATTTATCACTTGATGCCCATGTTCACAATTTAAGCTTGAAAATCAGGGAATTATTTCTTGATAATAACTCCATATATACTAGCAGTCCGGAATACGGGTGTTGAATGGGTTGCCTGAATAAACCAGAAAAGCCAACACTTTATCATCATTTAAAACTCTAATAAGAGTGCAAGAATTACCACAAACCATAGATAAGCGTAGGACGCAATAAGCTTCTGTAACAGATAAAATAAGATAAGTCAAAGCAACCCACCCAACAAGCCCTAATTCTGTATTCAGTTACTTTGCTGTTGTGAGATGTCAGCCAATTTTGTTTGTTCAAAATGAGGTTTGATTAAATTGATTTCACAGTTTTTATTAAAAAAATTATAATAAATATTTGAGATGTCAACTAAAACAATTTTTTAAAATACTTACAAGTAAAGTAGATAAATGCAAAGTGGCACAAGAATTGACCACAGGGGAATGTCCACTGCATCAAGGAAAGGCAGGCTGATATTCATAACTGAAAGGTTGTGTTGTCTTAAATATCAATGTACCAAACTATTTACTTCAAATGTATGTCTTTACCTGGCAGCTAATCTAAAAAATTAAAAAATCAATGTCATTACCAGGTAAGTTCATTTAAAAACTAAAATTCTAATTGATGAAACAACAAAACATCTCAGTTGTCCCATCTTTAGCCAGAAATCTGGCTTTTGTTTGAAGATAATTAATTTTTGATTTAAAAAAATATATTTATAAGTTTTGATGTGTTATATTTTGTTAAAAATCAAAGTTAGAGGAATAGTGAGACATGATGTATCTTAAATGAGATACAGAAGTAAAAAGTAATGTAACATTAAATGCTAAGTTTACAAAAGCATATTTTAAAATTAAATCTTCATGCAGTCAAAATTATTATTAATTGCTCTTTTTGGGAACATAATTTCTACACTCCGTGACCTTCAGTGGTCATAGAAAGACTAACCAAGAGAATATAATTTCTACTCTCTGTGACCTAAGTCTAAGTGATCATAGAGAAGAGAGACTAACCAAGAGAATATAATTTCTACTCTCTGTGACCTAAGTCTAAGTGATCATAGAGTAGAGAGACTAACCAAGAGAATATAATTTCTACTCTCTGTGACCTAAGTCTAAGTGATCATAGAGAAGAGAGACTAACCAAGAGAATATAATTTCTACTCTCTGTGACCTTCAGTAGTCATAGAAAGACTAACCAAGAGAAGCATACAAATAAATATTTTAAAAAACGTCGAAGGTTTTAAAATAATACAATTTATTTAATATAAAGGGGCCTAAAGACCTCTAGTTCTAGTCCTTTACCATTAATTCGATGACATATTAGTCTCATTGGAACCATTAAAATTTAATTTAAATACAAGCCTAAGACTAATACTTGACATTATAAGTATAAGTGAATTATAAATTATAGCATAATTTTTAAATTAAAAATTATCTAAGTCTAAGTTCTAAGTCCAAGCTTATTTTCTTTATAATTTAATTAGGTATTTAAATTTAATGTTAAAAAAAAAGATGCTGATCAACTATCATCTTAAATCCTAAGCTGGATTGATAAGCCTGTGCTGCACTATGCTCACATTATAATTATAGTAATAGTAAGAATTTTTTAGTCTTAGGCCTATACTATAATCTTATAATATAATCTATTCTAATTATAATAAAGTCTGAACCTACACTATACTAATAATATACTAGACTATTACTACATTGATAGTCAATTAACATTACAAATTAAATATTAGTGTGAGTGTTTATTTTTAATAATTAACTAATATACTAATAAGTTAATAAGTATAAGTCTACAACTTAAACTTAAAGACTAAGACAAGATGCTTTATTATTTATATTTATACTTTTAAAAAAATGTGTCCGAAAACAATAAAAAACAACATCTTCTAAACCAATACATAATTGAAATTTTGTCAGTGATTTATAATCGAAAGGAACCTAGGGAGTACAGTACATAGTTTAATGATTAAATTTATAATAATTATCATAAGTCAGTTATTACTGAGTTATTTAAATTTATATAATCTATATAAATTCTGATTATATAAGTGAATAAGATTGGACAATCGATGATTCACTGCATGATTTGAATACACAAAAGCGTCTATCCTACTCCGTTTATTCGTACACATAATATGTCAGAAAAGCCAAAAGTTCTCCCCTGAAGTTTATTAATACGTTGTTTTATTCTCCACGACTTCTCTTGTGCAGAGTTGAGTATTTTGGGCGTGCTGCCGTGTTAGGTAAGTGCAGTCAGGTGTGTAATTTGTTTGTGCAGATCTAAGAGGGAAGTAATTAAAATATTTAAGCAATAATAGTTTAGAAGTGGTGGTCGGCCCTGTTTATTCACTCTCTAGAGCAGCGACAGATTTTAATGTCCCACTCAATAGCTAACTAATTTTTTAGAATTTAAATCTCGATGAAAATTTAAAAATAAAATAAAATAAAAAGTAAATATTTACACAATATTCACACAGTAGTTACACAATATTTGCACAAAATTCACACAATATTTACACAATATTTACACAACATTTGCACAATATTTTCACAATATTTACACAATATTTACACAATATTCACATACTATTTACACATATTCACACAATATTTACACAATATTCACACAATATTTACTCTACTTTTAATTTTATGAAATAATATTTTCAAAAAGTATATTTGGATGTTAAGATTTTAGCAAAATAGTTTTTTTGTTGAACAAACAGTGACAGTTACATCAATTAATTACGTTGTTTTTCAAATTAAATTGTGAAAGTAACAATCTTCTTTCTTCGATTCTTTGCATTTCACCGCAGCTAAGTTTCTTAATTTTATCTTTTATTTTTATATTCGTTTTGTGTATTGCATGTTCGTTGAAAAAGGCTCTTTGCCGAAACGTTCGCTGTTTTGTTACGTCAGGTCAGGCAATCACTTACCTTGTTTACGTCTCTTCCATTTAATTATTTCCATAAGGAAATCGTCATCCGTATAATATTTTATGTTATATCCCCTTGAATACCTCAAATTTGACTTTCAATTGGTGTCAATGTAGAGCTGATGGTGTGGTCTATTGAATGGCTGATGGTGTGGTCTATTGAATGGCTGATGGTGTGGTCTATTGAATGGCTGATGGCGTGGTCTATTGAATGGCTGATGGTGTGGTCTATTGAATGGCTGAATGTGTGGTCTATTGAATGGCTGATGGTGTGGTCTATTGAATGGCTGATGGTGTGGATTATTGAATGGCTGATGTTGTAGTCTATTGAATGGCTGATGGTGTGGTCTATTGAATGGCTGATGGTGTGGACTATTGAATGGCTGATGGTGTGGTCTGTTGAATAATTGATGGTGTGGTCTATTGAATGGCTGATGGTGTGGATTATTGAATGGCTGATGGTGTAGATTATTGAATGGCTGAATGTGTGGTCTATTGAATGGCTGATGGTGTGGTCTGTTGAATGGCTGATGGTGTGGTCTGTTGAATAACTGATGGTGTGGTCTATTGAATGGCTGATGGTGTGGATTATTGAATGGCTGAATGTGTGGTCTATTGAATGGCTGATGGTGTTGACTATTTTATTGCTGATGGTGTGGATTATTGAATGGCTGATGGTGTGGACTATTGAATGGCTGAATGTGTGGCTTACTGAATGGCTGATGGTGTGGTCTGTTGAATGGCTGATGTTATGGCTTATTGAATAACTGATGGTGTTGTCTATTGAATGGCTGATGGTGTGGTCTGTTGAATGGCTGATGGTGTGGTCTGTTGAATGGCTGATTTTGTGGACTATTGAATGGCTGAATGTGTGGCTTACTGAATGGCTGATGGTGTGGTCTGTTGAATGGCTGATGTTATGGCTTATTGAATAACTGATGGTGTGGTCTATTGAATGGCTGATGGTGTGGATTATTGAATGGCTGATGGTGTGGATTATTGAATGGCTGAATGTGTGGTCTGTTGAATGGCTGATGTTGTGGTCTGTTGAATGGCTGATGGTGTGGTTTATTGAATGGCTAATGGTGTGGTCTGTTGAATGGCTGATGGTGTGGACTATTGAATGGCTGAATGTGTGGCTTACTGAATGGCTGATGGTGTGGTCTGTTGAATGGCTGATGTTATGGCTTATTGAATAACTGATGGTGTTGTCTATTGAATGGCTGATGGTGTGGTCTATTGAATGGCTGATGGTGTGGTCTATTGAATGGCTGATGGTGTGGATTATTGAATTTCCCTTTTGGGTATTTTAGTGACATATTTACTATGGAAATTGTAGACATGTTAAACACAATAGATCATGGATTTTTTTAAAGAGAGGCTGATAGTGACGTAAACTGTTGTATATATTTTTATATTAGTATCCATGTGTATGCATATAAATACAAATACAGCACCAAAAATAACTCGTTTTGAACGTCCACGTAAATTTGTTTGGTATGTGAATGAGATTTAATTTTTCTCCGCTAATGATTGGCTGTAGGAGTCTGTATGAGTTCGAGGAACCATTTACTATCGAGGACCGCAAAGACAACTGCCTTTTATTATAAAGAATGAGTCTGCGTGTGTACGCATTTTTTAAATGCCTGAGCGTGTAAGTATATGTATGTGCGTGTAAGTATATTATGTGCATGTAAGTATATGTATGTGCGTGTAAGTATATGTATGTGCATGTAAGTATATGTATGGGCATGTAAGTATATGTATGTGCGTGTAAGTATATGTATGTGCGTGTAAGTATGTGTATGTGCGTGTAAGTATATGTATGTGCGTGTAAGAGGTCGAGAGGTAGCGCTCTCGACTGTCATACCGATGGTCACGAGTTCGAATCCACACGAAGGTGAGGATTTGTTCTCGGAGCCTGAGGAGTCCCCGAGTCACCCAGCTCCGAATGGGTACCTAACTAGACAATAGTTAGGCGGCTGGGGTAATGCGTGGAACCCCTATAGCCGTGGCCTGTGACCGCTGCATCACTTGCCAACAGATCATCTCTCATGGTCTGTGGACGCAATTATCTTCTGCATAGAAGGAGCGTCTGTATATCTAAGATAAGTATATGTATGTGCATGTAAGTATATGTATGTGCATGTAAGTATATGTATGTGCGTGTAAGTATATGTATGTGCGTGTAAGTATATGTATGTGCGTGTAAGTATATGTATGTGCGTGTAAGTATATTTATGTCCGTGTAAGTAAATGTATGTGCGTGTAAGTATATGCATGGGCATGTAAGTATATGTATATGCGTGTAAGTACATGTATGGGCAAGTAATTAAATGTATATGCGTGTAAGTACATGTATAGGCATGTAATTATATGTATATGCGTGTAAGTACATGTATGGGCGTGTAATTATATGTATATGCGTGTAAGTATATGTATGGGCGTGTAGTATATGTATGTGCGTGTAAGTATATGTATGTGCGTGTGTATTGAATCCATCTCCCCCATGACTACCAGTGCAATATTCCAGAAGTTATTTTATGGCTTGCAGACTGTTGACTTAATATTGCTCCCCACATCCAATGTCGGTTTTATTTTGGCCAGGATGGGACACTCTTATTTTACAATATGTCTAGACAGTAAACAGATGGCCATTAAAACAAACTGCCTCTCCAATTTCGTCATAAAAACTATGTTACTGTATTACCAAATCTGCCTAATTGTTATTGTATTACTCTACCTGTCATATTGTTATTTTAGTATTCCACTTAAACTAAACACATAATCTTTGGATATCTAATCTCTTAAGGCCTTGGCTATTACTTGGGCAATCTGCTCCATCTGTTGGTCAGTGCCATACAACATTGTCTGAACTTAGGACTCCCCTGCCCCCCTAACCTTCCCGGCTATGTCAAGCGCGGGACATGACGTCAACAAGTGTGTGATCGTCTCAGAGGCTTGGCTGCAATGGCGGCAGTTGGGGTCCCTGTTGTGATCCAGCCTGTTAAAATAAGATTTGGTTGGGCAATGCTCGGTGCGCATTTGGGTCACCAAACTTTGTTCCCTTCGTTTTAGACCCCACCACTGGTCTGATCTGCTCGGCCTGGGCATGCTAGCAAATACCCCTCTGGCTGTCGCTCCATCTTCCCACTCCTGGTACCACTTTTCCCTGAAGGTGTCCATTAGTCACGTCTTTGCCCCAAGATATGTGACTGGGACATCTGGTTGGGGTTGGGCTGCTCCAGCTTTTGCCAGCGAGTCTGCTATTTCATTGCCTTATAAATTCACGTGGCTAGGGATACACTGCACTGTTAACCTACCACCAAGTCTCTCGAGTCTGCCTACGTCCTCCAAGATGGCATCGACTAGGTGGGTGCTACGTTTCTCAGACAGCAGGACTTCGAGCGCCGATCTCGAGTCACAAAACAAGACCGTGTCAAAACCTACTAGTTCCGACCCTTGCAGTGTCAGGTGCACACTTTCCAGGGCCCTGCGAATAGATTCAAGCTTCGCATCGTAGTTCGATGCTTTAGTCCCACAGGGTCCTGAAAATTCCTCTTTTGGTGGCCCTCCTAATGGGTATAGGATGAGCGCACCATACCCTGCAGTTCTTTCTCTCCGGCTGGCAGACCCATCCGTGAACACTTTCACTGGGGTTCCCGTGAACCCTTCAATTGTCTCAAAGGCAACCCCTTTCTGTACATATTCAGGGCTGCGCTTCGTCACTGTCGTGTCAGCGAATGACAAATGTATTGTGGGACGTGTCATTTCCGCATAGGGCGGTTTTATTGGGACGCTAATGGTTCTATGTCTATTTCGTGGGGGTTGAACAGTCCTATCAAGCTCGAATACTTGATGCATGAACGAGGACCGTTTCAACTTCCCACGTCCGTCCCAATTATGCTGCATTTGGTAGCAGGGGTCCCTCGTGTCCAGCCTGCGATACCTTTCTGCAGTAGTAATGATCGCCTTGTCCCGACGTATCTCAAGTGATTCTACATTTGCAATGACCTCCACGGCAGCTGTGGGTGTAGTTCTATACGCGCCACAGATGAACCTCAGAGCCTGGTTCTGGATTCAGCCCAATTTTTCCAATGCCGTTTTACTGGCAAAGGCTTGGACCGGCATACTATAGTCCATCACCGACCTCACACTTCCCAGATATAGAGCTCTGAGAGTGCTTGCTCCAGCGCCCCAGTTTGTGCAAACTAACTTTTTCACCAGGTTGAGCTTGGCGGTTGCCTGGGAGTACAGGTCTTGTACAAAATTATTCCAACTGTCATATTTTTATTTTAGTACTCTACCTGTCATATTGTTATTGTAGTACTCCACCTGTCGTATTTATTGTAGTACTCTACCTGTCAAATTGTTATTGTATTATTCCACCTGTCATATTGTTATTGTAGTACTCTACCTGTCAAATTGTTATTGTATTATTCCACCTGTCATATTGTTATTGTAGTAATCTACCTGCCAAATTGTTATTGTATTATTCCACCTGTCATATTGTTATTGTAGTACTCTACCTGTCAAATTGTTATTGTATTATTCCACCTGTCATATTGTTATTGTAGTACTCTACCTGCCAAATTGTTATTGTAGTACTCCACCTGCCAAATTATTATTGTAGTACTCTACCTGTCATATTAGTATTGTAGTAATCTACCTGTGATATTGTTATTGTGAAGATCCTAAGTCGTTCTTCTGTTTATTTTCTCTATCTACTCCCACTCCTCAACTCTAACTTCACACACTTGAATTCTCATTATTTAATCACTAACTCCAAGACAGCATCACAGTTAATTTAGGTTTAATCTCTTAACTTCTCACCCTTAAAACTACCTCGTCCCTCTGACTATCTCCGTCTATCTGTCGTGTCCCCTTACGTGTGTGTGTGAGTCAGTCCGAGCGTTCCTATTCTACATGTAGGCTCCGCCCATTCCACTCTCACCGTCCGAAGGTCAACTGTCAATCAACTTGTACCTCCCCTAGATAAGACGGGGGTAGGTGGGTTAGGACGTAACCCGTCATGGTCAGTAATCCCCCCTTTCCTCGTCGGCTCCTTTCATCTACTTTTCGGCCGAGTACCTCGGTCTGCCCTACCTGACACCCGGGCTAGATTATTTGCCCGCCTGGTCAGTTTTCGTCTTCAAAGCCTCGTTCGCGGTTCCTATGTCCTTTGATTCCCAAGTTCGCACCTCTGGTCATCTGGCCTCGCCCGATAGTCCCGCGGCACCTCAAAGGCCAAACATACTCTAGCGCCCTAACCGCCCTAAATTCCCGACATTATTGTAGTACTCTACCTGTCATATTGCTATTATAGTACTCTACCTGTCATATTGTTATTGTACTACTCTACCTGTCATATTGTTATTGAAGTACTCTACCTGTCATATTGTTATTGAAGTACTCTACTTGTCATATTATTATTGAAGTATTCCACCTGTCAAATTGTTTCTGAAGTAATCTATCTGTCAGATTAGTATTGAAGTACTCTACCTGTTATATTGTTATTGTAGTACTCTACCTGTCATATTAGTAATGAAGTATTCTACCTGTCATATTGTTATTGTAGTACTATACCTGTAATATTGTTATTGTAGTACTCTACCTGTCATATTGTTATTGAAGTATTCTACCTGTCATATTGTTATTGTAGTAATCTACCTGTCATATTGTTATTGTAGTACTCTACCTGTCATATTAGTATTGAAGTACTCTACATGTTATATTAGTATTGAAGTACTCTACCTGTCAGATTAGTATTGAAGTACTTTACCTGTTATATTGTTATTGTAGTACTCTACCTGTCCTATTGTTATTGAAGTACTCTACCTGTCATATTGTTATTGTAGTATCTACCTGTCATATTGTTATTGTAGTACTCTACCTGTCATATTAGTATTGAAGTACTCTACATGTTATATTAGTATTGAAGTACTCTACCTGTCAGATTAGTATTGAAGTACTTTACCTGTTATATTATTATTGTAGTACTCTACCTGTCATATTAGTAATGAAGTATTCTACCTGTCATATTGTTATTGTAGTACTCTACCTGTAATATTGTTATTGTAGTACTCTACCTGTCATATTGTTATTGAAGTACTCTACCTGTCATATTGTTATTGTAGTACTCTACCTGTCATATTGTTATTTTACTATTCTACCTGTCATTTTTATTGTACTAATTTACCTGTCATATTGTTATTGTACTACTCTAAAAATATGTTCAAATTTTAACTCCCTAATTTCATAAACTTCATAATTAATCCATTATTAACCCCCGTATTGAATTCCCTCTATCAATATGGAATAATATTTCTAATAACAAAGGAGGGAAAAAGAATAAAAATACAATAAAATCTCCCTGTATTCGGTCTAGATTTAACAAAACACAACAAACACGAAATCCAATAAATGCAATCTTAAACGATCTTTCTTTCTTGTTCACATTGCGTGAAAAAATCCTTTTATTAACAACATAATCGATATCGCCCTGACATTCTGTGGCCAAATTAAAGCCAATACTAAACCTTGTGTTTCTAACAACCAATACTAAACCTTATGTTTCAAACAACCAATACTAAACCTTGTGTTTCAAACAACCAATACTAAACCTTGTGTTTCAAACAACCAATACTAAACCCTGTGTTTCAAACAACCAATACTCAACCCTGTGTTTCAAACAACCAATACTAAACCTTGTGTTACAAACAACCAATACTAAACCTTGTGTTACAAACAACCAATACTAAACCCTGTGTTTCAAAGAACCAATACTCAACCCTGTGTTTCAAACAACCAATACTAAACCTTGTGTTTCAAACAACCAATACTAAACCTTGTGTTTTAAACAACCAATACTAAACCTTGTGTTTCAAACAAGTAATACTAAACCTTGTGTTTAAAACAACCAATACTAATCCTTGTGTTTCAAACAACCAATACTCAACCCTGTGTTACAAACAACCAACACTAAACCTTGTGTTAGAAAACAACCAATACTAAACCCTGTGTTTCAAACAACCAATACTAAACCTTGTGTTTCAAACAACCAATACTCAACCCTGTGTTACAAACAACTAACACTAAACCCTGTGTTTCAAACAACCAATTCTAAACCTTGTGTTACAAACAACCAATACTAAACCTTGTGTTTCAAACAACCAATACTAAACCTTGTGTTTCAAACAACCAGTACTCAACCCTGTGTTACAAACAACTAACACTAAACCCTGTGTTTCAAACAACCAACACTAAACCTTGTGTTACAAACAACCAACACTAAACCTTGTGTTACAAACAACCAACACTAAACCTTGTGTTACAAACAACCAATACTAAACCCTGTGTTTCAAACAACCAATACTAAACCTTGTGTTTCAAACAACCAACACTAAACCTTGTGTTTCAAACAACTAACACTAAACCTTGTGTTTCAAACAACCAAAACTAAACCTTGTTTCAAACAACCAATACTCAACCCTGTGTTACAAACAACCAATTCTAAACCTTGTTTCAAACAACCAATACTAAACTTTGTGTTACAAACAACCAATACTAAACTTTGTGTTTCAAACAACCAATACTAAACCTTGTGTTTCAAACAACCAATACTAAACTTTGTGTTTCAAACAACCAATACTAAACCTTGTGTTTCAAACAACCAACACTAAACCCTGTGTTTCAAACAACCAATACTAAACCTTGTGTTTCAAACAACCAATACTAAACCCTGTGTTTCAAACAACCAATACTAAACCTTGGGTTTCAAACAACCAATTCTAAACCTTGTTTCAAACAACCAAAACTAAACCCTGTGTTACAAACAACCAATACTAAACCTTGTGTTTCAAACAACCAATACTAAACCTTGTGTTTCAAACAACCAATACTAAACCATGTGTTACAAAAACCAATACTAAACCTTGTGTTACAAACAACCAATACTAAACCTTGCGTTTCAAACAACCAATTCTAAACCTTGTGTTACAAACAACCAATACTAAACCTTGTGTTACAAACAACCAATACTAAACCTTGTGTT
>MUZC01001729.1:0-17442 GCA_002072015.1 Radix auricularia | reverse complement strand
GTGGAAAGTTAATGAACACCAATATCTGATAATGTCATTCCTTGCCAAGACCGTTTTGAGCAAACCAGTTACATCAGTTCCATGTCAATGATTGTTCAGCTCGGCTGGTTATATTGTCAATTAGACCCGTTCATCACTTGAACCAATTAATGTCAACACACTTTTGCGTAGTTGGTGAAAAGTTGATATATAAAGAAGAAATTCCAGTGTTATTTAGATTTTTATCAGAACGTTAAATAAGTGTTACTTATGACATCATAAATTAAAATTTTTGGCTTTAATCGAAATCAACGATTAATTAATCGTTAATTTTTCAAAAGTTAACAATTAAATTTAAATTAATCGTTAACAGCCCTAGTATTTACCCAAAAATCTGTTTTTAGTAAAAAAATTCGGCGCCCCCTGAAATTCTCCTCGCCCCCCCACGCAGACAAAGCTAAATCCGCCACTGCTTAATAGTAATCTGCTCTTACCCCTTCCAAGAATGTCCCAGCTGCCACAGCCATGGACTCTACGGGTGATGTGTCTAGGACAAACTTGAGAAAATTTCCGAAGACTCTTATCACAAACTGCATGGCTCCGCAGTAGTACAACATTGTTACCATCCCGTTCACGAAGAAAAACAGGGGCATCGCCTATATGGGAGCAGGTGGAATCCAAAAATTTCAATATATTTAGTCGATTGTTTTTATGGAGCCAAATGTGTTTAACAAGATCAGATTCTGAATAATCACAGGAAGTGCCAGTTTTAACCATTTACACTGTCTTCATGTTTCATTTATTTTTTAAGTGTAAGTATCTTCATCAATCAGCTACCCTATTTCACAATCAGTTAAAAATTTCACTAATCCGATGCCAACAGCAACTATCAATTAACATCGTCACCAATTAGTTACCATTTTCATAAACCAGTTACAAGCTATACCAATCAGTTACCTTATTCACAAATTAGCCCCAACGATCCATCAATCAGCTTCCATTTCCACCAACTCACGGCTGTGTCTACAAACCAATCAGGTACAATCTTCAAAAATCAACTTCCATTTAAACCAATTAGCTATCAACAAATCTAAAGCCCTACATTGGTACGTACCGCAAATAACATGAAATGCTCCCTGTAATTTTTTCCGAACAAGAAGATCGAGCCGGCCTCCGTGTTGGCAATAAATTCGTCCACCCTGCTCTGCAGCCACCAGAGGGCGTCCTTGCCAGTTTGCCACTTCATTATGAATAGCGAGAACATGAACTGAAGACCGATACTCCAGAATATTGTGTGATAGTTTACCTTTGTCAGCAACAAGAAAAGTTAATTTGTTGATCAACTTTAATTAAAGACGAAAAGAAGTTGGCCGGAAATATTTTCTAAAGAAATCATTGTTGAAAAATGCAATGTACTTCGAATGGAGTGTTTCAAGCGGAAACTTATTTGTAATATAAAAAATAAATTTGTATTTATCTAATTTTTTTTTACAAATTCCTTCCCAACTACTATTCAAAAAAATTAATTTATTAAATATGGCTCAATCATATTTTATTTTAAGAAAACTTCTATTAGTAAAATATATTAATGCATCAATTTATGTATCGCATTTATGTTTTGGAAACATTTCCGTATTACAACTTGTCTGAAGCAACTGAGTAAAAGCTACACAGATGTTCTTTGAGGTATAGCCAGGCTTGTCCATAGGAATGTTATTCCCATGGGATTCCCATGGGAAACGTCCCATGGGATGGGATGGGATGGGACAGCACATATTTGTATTTCCCATGTACTTAAAATAATAAAATGAAATTGTCAGAATGATACTGAATTGTCATAAAGTTAACAAATTTTGTCGTTTTGCATGTCTTTTTGTATATATAGTCCTATTTATTAGACACTCTGTCGAGATGGGTTGACCTCTACGTGGTTCGACAGACGAGTAAGGTCGTGGTGTACATTGCGACCTGAAACCGACAAACCCCAGGCTTGGATAGCCGAAGTCCGTTGTTAGGCGCTAGGTGCTAGTCACATATGATTACAGTCGCTGTACGGATCTTAGGCAAAGCATTTAGATGCAATGCCGATGATGAAAACCAAAGTACCCGTTGAGGGTCGGGTTACTCCGAAGCGACCGTTTCGTCCCCTTCAATTACTAGCAACGCTGTTGAGCGGTGCCGGTTTAGGACCAGGAGTGCCAGTACGGAATAGCAAAAGGTACCGCTAGGAAACGCTATTGGTCGCCAGCTCTGAGGAAACCTTCCGGTGGGGGTTAAACCCTAGTTAGGTCAGTGATGATTCCCACGCTTTGCGGCGATCTAAACTATAAAGACTCGTAAGCTTTGCCGTGGTGGCGCCAAAGTGATACTATGTTGATAGCGAGTCACCGTAGGAAAATTCCACACCTCCCTCGGGAGGCACACTTTAGTGGGAGGCGTTTTCGGCCCAGTGCCCTGGACGCCCAGGCGGCCGCTTGTAGCAGCGACCGCTCCGGGGGGGCTTCCCAGCCTTCACACCCCTTAGGGGGCCAGAGGGCTGGGGGGGTTTTCCGGGAAGCCCCATGAAGACTGCTGATTTCTTCCACATGTAGGATTAGACACTAAACCTAAACTTTCATAAATTTAAAACTTTTATTTAAATGTATTCCATATAATATTAATATTGTAATGGTAATTCCATGGCATGGGATGGGATGGGACAGGCATAAATTGCCATGGGATAGGATGGGATGGGACAGAAAAATATGTCCCATGGACAAGCCTGGGTATGGCCTTGTAAATCTTGAAAAATGCAGGATGACAATTTACCGTTGGAATTATTTTATTCGCTTTTATCGATAAACATAGTCCGGACAGATATGATACAATTTATTGAAAGAAAATTTCCGGACCTATAGACTATTTATGATTTGACAGGCGAATGGGGTGCTGTAGAGAAACACAGACCTCACCTTATTGGGTGCCTTAGAGAAACACAGACCTCACCTTATTGGGTGCCGTAGAGAAACACAGACATATAAACATTATGATGAATATCCCTGGGATGGATCTCAAGTTATTTGGCTCTTTGATGGCTTTGTCCACGACCACCCAGACCATGACACCAGTGACAGCTCCGTACATGATCCTTGAAGAAAAAAACAAAGTTAATAAAATTCAGATGACATAACTCCGACAAGAGAGATAACTCACGATCATACAAACACAGATTAAAGAACGATATTTACACGACTTTCCCTAGAAATTACTTGATACATGATCAATGAATTCAAGGTGAGGACCGATAATTTGTGTTTACATACTAATAATTCAGTAGGGAGTCTACGTACGCCAACACCCCTTCTTTTTCCGTCATTCTTTCGACCCTCCCCGCCTATTGTTTTGATGTAAGTATTTTGACCAATCATGTACACTTTTCCATAACATGTAGCCGCCTACAATAGTACGCTTATACTTTGTTATCACTTACCACTTTCAACAGTTGCCATTTTAAAGGTAAAACTTCTATTTTATATAAATTTCAAAGTTGGCACTTGCGATAAACTGATGAGCTACTTTCGGGGAACTGAAGTGCCTTAATATCACCCTTTCTCAAACTGCCAAAACCTTCACTGTATATACGCATGCGAGATTTTGTTTCTATTTACTGTTTTCTATGCAAAATGTATTTTTTTAATGACAAATGCGCTTAATTTGCATGACGCTTTGTTGAAATTACGTTCTCCAATACTGACCAACGTAATAAAAATCTGCCTGTGTTTCGGCGTTTCCTCCAAACCGGAGAGAGTGAGGTTGAACCTGTGAGTTTTGCCAGGCAGACGTGAAAACCATACCTCACGACGCCTCGCGTTGCTATGACTACAGCCACTATAGTGCAACCAATCAATCTCAGCGAGCCTTCATCGCCAAACCTGAAAGGCAGAAACAATCATAGAAAATTTCTGGATTACGCCTTTCTTATAGATAACAACGCAACCAACGTTTGAAGGAAGGATGTTTCACTAGAGACGAAATTCAAAAATAAGGAATTTTTAAAATGTTTTGTAAGCAACGTGCGACTAACATTTACAGACTGATCGGGACTGAACTCCCCTTGCTGTAAAATTGGGGGTGGGGGCTGTCGACTGAACTTCAGTATTATTAATTACTATTCTTGCATTTAGTGATCAATATAATTTTAAAACAATATAAAAGCAAAATGTTTTAGAACTCATCAAGTGCCGCAATCACAATCGAATTCTGTTATTGCTAGTTTGACCTTCTTTTGTGCTCACCTGTGACACACAGCGGCTATCAAATATGCAGAATACCCAAGCAGCATTAAGATCCTCAAAAAATAACCTTTGGTCAACGCAAGGATAAACGCCAGGCATTTACGGACGTGATTTCGAATGGACAAGATGACCCTCGCCATGAGTCCGTGGGTTTGCTCCTGATCGTTGTCATCCTCATCCTCTGTCCAGTCCTCGTCATCCTCGGGCGACGGTTTGGGCAGTGGTCCTCCAACCTCAATCACGACTACTGGCTATGATTAAAGGCATAAGATCCATATGTAAACATTGAATGCAGGTGTAAGTTTTTACAGTTTGGCATCATTTCTAACTAGCGGGCTTAACAGAAACATCTTCGGCTATCGATGTATATCAATCTGGGTCACAAATCAAAAAATCAAAATGATATTTAATTATGGCCAATGCCTTTTGAACAGCGGCCCAAAATAGCAAGGGTAAATACAAAGTTTAACAAATTTGGATAAGAGTTGGGGTAGGCGCATATTACACTATTAAATGGACTTCATAATCAAGGGTCATCAGCTCCAAAGAAGAGGCTATTGTTATTGTTTCCGGTTAGGGTGATTTCTTTAAGACTAAACATTTGATAAAGAGATGGAGAAGAAATTGATGAATTCAAATGCAGTCATGAAATAAATTTATCCTGCTCCTTAAAAACCCAAAAATAAAGAAAAACGAAAATGATACAAGACTATATGACGTTATCTCTATTCACGACTTCTTGCCACAGCTGGCACCGGGCTCTTGAAGAGTTTACATATAAAGAGCCTCACAGTCAGATACTATCTATAGTAAAAAAAAAAAAAAAAAAAAAAAAAAAAAACATCAGTGCAGTTAAACATTTATGACAAAAAAAACTTAAAAAAAACAAGTTTTTCGCTATAAATTCTTTATATTCGAGACATAACTATAAGGATGTTCATTATAACACGCAGGGCAAAACAATCGGAAAATACAAAATTTTAGTAAAGCGTGTTTAATATAATTGGTGCCGATCGTGAATATATTTTTAAAAAGTAATGTCAATGTAATGCGCACCGTATTGCGCGACATGAAATGATGTTGAACATAATACGCACCAAGACACTCTTTATCATCGGCATGAGTCTGCCTGCAAAATTTCAGCTCGCTAGCTTACGAGAAAGTGGGTAAAAATCGATTCAAAGTTTTTTCGGCAAGCAAGCACGCACGCTCGGTCGCACGCACGGGGTCAGACACCACAAGTTAATATAAAGGATTTAATCAGGTGATGTGTTAGTTTAATGTGTGTGAAAGTAACTGGCTCATTTCAATTTGTCTAAATGTAAGAATTCTCTTTACGATTATACAGTATTAGGTGCAGTTGTAGTTAGCAGGTAAAAACCGAGTCGGTGGATATAAAAAAAAAACACATGTTCCCTAAGCCTGCTTGCAAGTGCAACTTTGAAGACCACCGTGACATCAACCCCAGCTAAATGGGTACATGAGAGGAACAGCAAACTGCGACACCTTAAAAACTACATTTTAAGCACTTCTCTACGTATAGTTAAACGAACTGTTCAGATTCAATGGCGGATTACTCGTAGGCATCTAGAAAAAGTTTTTATAACTATTTGGGGAGAGCTGAAAAGCGTGGACAAAGTAAAATTCACTTTGTGGTACATTCAAATCTTAGTTTAAGGAAGTTGCTTGCCCCGAGCCTCCTCCTGTCTGGCTGTTTCTATAACAAGTTGGTAAGATCTACATTCCGTTAATTACTTGGACAAACCATGATAACTACAAATATTTAGAGAGAGAAAACGAAATGCACATACACATTCGACTTTTTAAAAAGTCTACAGCTTACTGACAATGTTACTCATGCTAATGATTCTTTCATGGAGTTAATGGTATGTCTCATATTTACCATCTACTGAACTTTCAATGAGTAGAATAAGTTGTCAAAAGATTCTCTGAATATTTAAGCTTCTATTAGCCAATTCTGGCAACAAGGCAGTGTGAAAGAGAAATTTAATAAAAATGTTCAAATCTCTCATTTAAAATTAAGTCCAGTATGAAATTGCGGAGATATTTAATTGCATTACTTTTCTAATCTAATTTCATTGACTTCTTGATCTTATTACATTTACAGCTATTACATGCACATTTGATAAATACACAGCTATAACATGCAAATTTGATAAATACACAGCTTTAATATGCACATTTGATAAATACACAGCTGTAACATGCAAATTTGATAAATACACTAGATTGCTTTTTTTTAAACTCAAAAATGAATAAATATATCCGCTTAAATGCATCTTAAACATTATTTTAAAATTTAGCTAAAAAATTATATGAATGTTTACATCCATCATCCATCAAAATAATATTCTTCAGTTGTGTTTAGCAGACGTTGAATCTCGCTTTAAATCCATTAAGATGTTCCACAAAAGTATTGACATAACTCACCTCAGTTTTGTCCACTTGGTCAACATTTGGTTTTCTCAAATTCTCTTTGGCGACGTGGTCACTAGGTTCGATCTCCACCCGATCCAGCTGAATACTGTTGGCGTATTGCTCATCAAATGAAATCTCACTCGTATCATTTGTGTCAATGCAATGAGTGGTATTTGTCCTGACGTTGAACCCACCATTATTCCTTTCCAAACTGTTGAATCCACCTTCAGGTGCTCCAACTATTTGGTACGATGTTTTCTTGCCGTTTATAAATTCAGAACTAGTGGACATCTCTGAAAATCCCCTTAATCTGTCATCTGACGTAAATAAGATTTAGTAAAATAAACACACAGCGCTCTCATAAAAATACATGCACACTCTAAATGACCATAACACCACAATTTATTATAATACAGAAATGTTTCATAAATCAAAATATTGTGAACCAGTGGCGTCACTATGGGGTGCAGTTAGGCGGGCCGCCCCGGGTGGATCCATCAGGGGGTGATACCAAAATATATTTTTTATTGTGTACGAATTTATGTCAAAAAAAGGACATGACAATTTTTACCTAGGAAAAAAAAAACGAAACACAAAAAAATAAAATTTAAAAAATATAAATAAATTTTTTAAAAAATACGTTAAACATGAAAAGAATTGAAAAATAACATGGAATAACAAAACATTCCCAACAAACTACAATAAAACAAATGTGGGGGAAAAAAGAAAAGAAACGGCCGCACCAGAGAGTGAATTTAAAATGTATGTCTTAAATGTAGGCTACTTTAAAAAAAACTTAATTTTCTTTAGTATTGGTACTATTTTTTCCTTTAAAACACAAAATTATTTTCACACGAAAACATGTCTCTTCGATTTCGTATGAAACGATTTTCATGCGTACATTCAGCAGCCGAATTAAAGTTGATTTTCAATAGCGCGGATCCGAACCGCACCTGTGAAACTGTAGCAACGAATTTTTTAACGTTTATATGTTATATTCAAGTATTTTGTTTACATTTCATAATTCCACATTCTTGCAGCGAATGAAACCGTTATTTAATATTGTTAAAAGTGGGAAAGTTAGTGAAAATTTACTCCAATTATTTTTTAGTCAAAATGACACGTTATACCTTTACTGATATAAATAATTCTTAAATAATGATTGACTTTAATTTTGAAAGTTAAAAAAAGTAAACCAAATTGCTCTTAAGTTTTGGGTTCTATGGGTTAAGTATTGGGGGTGGGGTGACCCCATGAGCTACCGCCCCAGGTGACACCAACTCTAGTGACGCCTATGCTGTGAATTGTGAAGAAATGTAGACACCAGCAAATTGTCGAAAGCGTGGTTCATTTACAGCTGACAACGCTCACTAATAAAAAATATGTTGCAACAATACACGATTTTTTAAAAATTATACTTATAATTTTATGATCATTAAACTGTTTTGAAGAAAACTTTTTTTAAAATTGTAAGTAGATCAAGATGATTTTTTTTTTTTAATTTTAATTTTTAAAATCAACTTAACATTTGCGCTTCTTTGTCCTTTAATAGAGAAAAAGCAAGCAAATTTGTTTTTATTTCATTATACCCTTAACAAACCGTAAGATTTATCACACCAATGACAAGAACTAAATGGCTCTCAATACAAATGAGATTGAAATGTAATGTTTTTAGCACTGACTTTTTCCCTATCTGTGTATGCATAACTCACCACTTTAATGTATTCCAACAGCTGACATATTTTGTGGGGGTCTTTACTGAAGTCAACATAAATTAGCCCACACGCTAGACGGCTTCTTTGAAATCCTCTCCACATAGTTTCATCTGGAGTGGCAAACTGTCCAAAAATCCGACACAGTTTATATATCAACGTTTAAACGTCCAGTGGTCGTGCACTCCCACACAATGTGACCAAAAACGAGAAAGAACTTAAATTCAGTTTCATGATATATAAATCTGCTACCGACCCTCGTAAAAATACGATACTGATTTTTAATTGAACGAACAAGATATACTCGTTTGCGATACCGATCCAATAAAATGAAGACGATTCGACTCGATAATGAATAGTGTCCAAGTGCGGAGTCACAATATGCAGGAGAAGAGTCACGATGTGTAAGAGAAGAGTCACGATGTGTAGGAGAAGAGTCACGATGTGTACGAGAAGAGTCACGATGTGTAAGAGAAGAGTCAAGATGTGTACGAGAAGAGTCACGATGTGTAAGAGAAGAGTCAAGATGTGTACGAGAAGAGTCATGATGTGTAAGAGAATAGTCACGATGTGTAGGAGAAGAGTCACGATGTGTAGGAGAAGAGTTACGATGTGTCGGAGTAGTGTCACGATGTGTAAGAGTAGTGTCACGATGTGTAGGAGTAGAGTCACTATGTTTAAGAGAAGAATCACGATGTGTAGGAGAAGTGTCACGATGTGTAAGAGAAGAGTCACTATGTGTAAGAGAAGAATCACGATGTGTAGGACAACTGTCACGATGTGAAAGAGAAGAGTCACGATGTGTAGGAGTAGTGTCACGATGTGTAGGAGTAGTGTAACGATGTGTAAGAGTAGTGTCACGATGTGTAGGAGAAGAGTCACGATGTGTAGGAGTAGTGTCACGATATGTATGAGTAGTGTCACGATGTGTAGGAGAAGAGCACGATATGTAGGAGTAGTGTCACGATGTGTAGGAGTAGTGTCACGATGTGTAGGAGTAGTGTCACGATGTGTATGAGTAGTGTCACGATGTGTAGGAGAAGTGTCACGATGTGTAGGAGTAGTGTCACGATGTGTAGGAGTAGTGTCACGATGTGTAGGAGTAGTGTCACGATGTGTAGGAGTAGTGTCACGATGTGTAGGAGTAGTGTCGACACTGTTGACATGTTATTCTCATTCCTGTTATTGTGTTCAGTTATCGCTGGTCAGTGTCGAACTAACAACGTGTGACTGGTAATTTTAATTCGACCCTTAAAAGATAATTTCATTTTGTAGAAGAGTTGTTGAGAGGCAATATTGTTGTACGATGGAGTTGGAAGTGTACATCGCACTTTTGATATGGAAGAATCGAATCTTCGGTTTACTGCAGAGTTGTTCTTAGTTTTTTGTTGTACTAGCGAACCAAAATAAATTATAGAAATAATTGTATCCAAATTTCAGTGGCGTAGCTTTGGGGTGGGGAGGAGGCCAAAATTCAAAATTCCCCCCACCCCGGGCCCCCACTTGAGGAGGGTTTAAATTAGTGTCTGAATTAAATATTAGCCACGGCCATGTATGGGATGCCCCAAGAAAGGTTAAACCTCCAGGGCCCCCAAAACCTTGCGAATCCCTAGGTACACCACGCAAAAATTGTTAAAAATCAGAGTGTAATGGATAACCGATAACACGTTAAGGCTGGAGTGCGGTTAGTTGGAACACTTTATGGCTGGAGTGCGGTTATTCGGAACACGTTAAGGCTTGTGTGCGGTTAGTTGAAGTATTTATAACTCATTAGACCCCTTCATAAATACGTATAGGTATATTCAAACTTCAAGTAAATGAAGCAAAATCAGGATTGCGGAAGTTGAGCATAAGAGCAGGTAACAGAAAAAGACTAAGTCATTCGTAATGGAGGGCAGAGGGGAGCTGTCCCAAAGTCAAATCACTTGCATCATAATCAAATCGTAAGTCACAACTGAAAGATAAAGCACGGTTGTCAAAAGGGGCACGGCTGTAGAGTAGCATGAGCGGTGAAGGCAGGAATTTGTTCCAGGAACCAAGGGGTGTCCTTGAGTCCTCCCAGCTCCGAATGGGTAACTAACACTTGTTAGGGAAAGAATGGCGGCTGGAAATAGTGGCGAAATCTCATAGCAGTGGCCTGCGAACGCTGCATCGATTTATTTTTGCCAACAGACCGGCATGGTCTGTTGAAGCAATAATTTTCTGTTCAGAAGGACCGTCTATTATAATAGATAATACAAGAATTATACCGTAACAGCAGCCTCAGTATCTAATTCTGGTCGTGAATAAAAATCAGTTCATTAAGTTAAATAATGTTACAAAGAACAATTATTACTTTGGTTTGGTCCTATCAAGCCAGATGGCGCACCCGCCATGGATAAAAGAGAAATAAACAACCCGTAAAAACAAAGTTTTTGACTATAAATGACTTATATATGAGACATAACTAAAAGTATTGATTATGTTCAATAAAATACGCCCCGTGCAACAGACATTTTCAGATCGCGAAAGTATTATAGAGGTATGTTCCATATAATAAAGAACAGCGCGACAGACCAGCAAGGATTAACATTTACATGCTACATAGAGATGTATAGAAATAATCTAAAAATTAATTAATTTAATTAAAGTACATTTGTTATGAAGTGTTTATAGAATGCATTGTTAAGGGACAAAAGTCTATGTGCAAAATTTCAGCTTGAGGGGATCACGGGAAGTGGATCCTTTTCTTTTACTTTTCCGCGTGACCACAACACAGATAGAAGAGACGATAAAGTTAATAAAAACGGATCGCGGTGGTCACGAATTCGAATCCATGCGAAGGGGAGGATCTGTTCCCGGGGCCCGAGCAGTCCCCGAGTCACCCAGCTCCGCTTGGGTACCTAGCTAGACAATAGTTAGGCGGCTGGTTAAAGCGTGGAACCGTCATAGCCGTGGCCTGTGACCGCTGCATCACTTGCCAGCAGATCATCTCTCGTGTTCTGTGGACGCAATTATCTTCTGCGTAGAAGGAGCTTCTGTATATCTAAGATAAGAAGATAAAAGGGATTTTAAAAAGAATAAACATCTAAATATAATAAAATAAATAGAGCGCTTTTGAGGTATAATATTATAATTTAGAAGGAAAAAGAGATCTAAAAGTGAGAGAATGAGTGAAATGCCTATGTAAAACCTCATAAGCGCCACGGTTTTAGTCAAATTAAATCAAAGTACTTAAACTTATAAGTTTTAAATTATTTTCTCCTTTTTAGTCCACTTATTAAAAAAAATATTGTTTTTTAACCTCTATTTATTTTAAATTTCTTTTAGTCTAAGTTTAAAATCATATAGTAAATCGAAAATTCTATTTCTTTATTTATAAAAATACTTTTATTGTACATAAGAAAATTCATTAAATTCAAAATTGCCTAATTGCTTTCCATATATTCAAAAGTTAATTCCAGCGTTAGATCCTGGGTAAACTGATTGATCATAATCAAAATTTGTATATAATAACTTGATAGTTTATATTGAACTATTATTGGCTACTGAACACCTAACGTCCATTTCTTTGAGGAAGGGGGGGGGGTGACGATTTATTTCGTACACTTTTTTAAAAGATTTTATTCCCCATTCAATTTTATGTGATCAGGTATGTCCAGATTAAAATACACAGGTGTTTCGAAATCTATATGTTGCACCGATTACGCCCAAATGCCCTTTATGGCAATTTTTGATGTATTATCTATAAAAATAATTTAAGCGTTTGCTAATGGCTAATTAATAAATAAATTGATATTGGCCAAACTTGGCATACAGGAACTTGATGACACATATTAAATAAACTATTGTTTTTAAAAAAGTACTCCTCAATTCACTCATTATATCTTTGAATTTATTATTTTGATATCGTTTCAATGTGCGACGAGTCAGATAAAAAAAAAATAATAATCTCGATTCTCTTCTAACATAATAATCCTAATGACTTGTTTCCCTTGCGTCTACTTCACCGCGTCAAATGAAGAAGTGGATAAGCGTAGAACGCAATAATCTTCTGTATAGAAGGAGCGTCTGTAACAGATAAGATAATGAACAAGCCTTGCGTTTCTGTTTTGTTTTTATTATTATTTAACCTGGTTTACAATGTCCTGAACACGATGTCGATTTAAAGAAAATGTTTTGTTCCTTCCGTGAGACGGAAATTATCAGTACCCTATTTAAAATGTATAACTTATAACGATATAGTCCATGTAGCGTAAATTCAAGTGTCACGAGACTTCATGTTGTGTCTGGGCCCCTGGGAAGGACGGTTTGGGTGAAGTATTAGGTGTTTGGGCAAGGCGGTTTGAGGGAGGTATTCAGTGATTTCTTGGGGACGTTCTTTCTCATCTCTAACAATGTTAAACTAGCATGTCGCTGCAGCATTCAAGCCCTATTTTCACTCTAAAGTTTGTGCAAAGCAATAAAAAAAAACTCGTGCAGATTTTTTGTGCTATCCAGTTCTTCTAAGCTGATGCGCGGCTTTTGTCAGATGCCTGTGCGGCAGCGCAACTTAAATTGAACATTTTAAAATTATTCTTTTAGTCCCATAACCTCTATTTTGTTTCGAGAGCGCAGAGGGTTCCAATTTTTATTCCATTAGAACATTTTCGGGTTTGGTAGACCCTGGCAGCGCCCATCCCACTCCACGTCAGCGGAGTACTTTCTTAACATTTGTCACATATGGCGGCTTTAACGGGGGGTCGATCCCAGGCCCCTCAGCTTGTGAGGCGCGTGCACTATTAACTTCGCTACCCAGTCACCAAATTAAACATTATTCCACCCAATATTTTCTCCATCAGATGAGCTGCAGTAAAGAGAAATGCGTAAACCATGTAAGGTTTCTTCTGCATTGATTAAAAACCCTTTGCTATAGAGACTACATATATATACATTGTATAAAATTCGTTAACGTAAAGCAATTTTAGAGATTGTGAAATACATTCACTTTATTTTTGCGCGGCTTTCATAAAAAGAATTATTGCATGATAATGATAAAATAAACATATTTCGTACTCAAATTTCAGAAACTAAACATTTACGTAATTTTATTTTCATTAAGTAGGCCTAGATCTATAGCAAGCGAAGGATGTGGCTTATAGCAAATTAAAGAACACTATCAATAAGTTTCCTATTTATTACGACATAATCATCAAAAATAAAAAAAAACTAACTATAGCCAGCCAAGTCCTAGATCAACCGAGATGTATCTAAGGCTTCTGTATTTTTCTGATGAATAATGCATGCCGTTAATATCTGTGGGATCAGCCACATTAGACTGTAATTGCAAGTGGGGAAGTTGCCCTGTTCATAAATGGGACGTTTTGGTAACTCGAACATATATGGCACATTACATATTTTGAACTGAAATTTTCCTGCAGAGAAATAGATCTACCAATCTACGTGCTTGTAGGCGGCTAAAAAAAAACCTCTACAATATTCCGGTAAATGATCAAAACATTTCAACGGTTTCTTAAGCACGGGTCGGGAGGGATGGGAAGTCATCCTTTCTATTCACCTACACTTGTTGAGGTCCCCAGTTCTTATCTGTAAACAGTAGACTTTATAGATAACCAATGACCAGCGTCGAATATAAATATAAGACATGTGTGGAGTTAGAATGCAATAATACGGGTCAAACACAAATGATCTGGTTTAAATTAGCATGAGTGAACTAGAGACTCACCGGATATGGTTAGTATGATTGAACTAGAGGCTCAAATGATCTGGTTAGTATGGGTGAACTAGAGGCTCAATTGATCTGGTTAGTATGGGTGAACTAGAGGCTCAAATGATCTGGTTAGTATGGGTGAACTAGAGGCTCACCGGATATGGTTAGTATGAGTGAACTAGAGGCTCAAATGATCTGGTTAGTATGGGTGAACTAGAGGCTCACCAGATATGGTTAGTATGAGTGAACTAGAGGCTCAAATGATCTGGTTAGTATGGGTGAACTAGAGGCTCACCGGATATGGTTAGTATGGGTGAACTAGAGGCTCAAATGCTCTGGTTAGTATGGGTGAACTAGAGGCTCAAATGATCTGGTTAGTATGAGTGAACTAGAGGCTCACCGGATATGGTTAGTATGATTGAACTAGAGGCTCAAATGATCTGGTTAGTATGGGTGAACTAGAGGCTCAAATGATCTGGTTAGTATGAGTGAACTAGAGACTCAAATGATCTGGTTAGTATGATTGAACTAGAGAGTCAAATGATCTGGTTAGTATGGGTGAACTAGACACTTAAATGATCTGGTTAGTATGGGTGAACTAGACACTTAAATGATCTGGTTAGTATGAGTGAACTAGACACTTAAATGATCTGGTTAGTATGGGTGAACTAGCCACTTAAATGATCTGGTTAGTATGAGTGAACTAGACACTTAAATGATCTGGTTAGTATGAGTGAACTAGAGGCTCAAATGATCTGGTTAGTATGAGTGAACTAGAGACTCAAATGATCTGGTTAGTATGAGTGAACTAGAGGCTCAAATGATCTGGTTAGTATGAGTGAACCAGAGGCTCAAATGATATGGTTAGTATGAGTGAACTAGAAACTCAAATGATCTGGTTTAAATTAGTATGAGTGAACTAGAGGCTCAAATGATCTGGTTAGTTTGAGTTAACTAGAGACTCAAATGATCTGGTTAGTTTGAGTTAACTAGAGACTCAAATGATCTAGTTTAAATTAGTATGAGTGAACTAGAGGCTCAAATGATCTGGTTAGTTTGAGTTAACTAGAGACTCAAATGATCTAGTTAAAATTAGTATGAGTGAACTAGAGGCTCAAATGATCTGGTTAGTATGGGTGAACTAGAGGCTCAAATGATCTGGTTAGTATGGGTGAACTAGAGGCTCAAATGATCTGGTTAGTATGGGTGAACTAGAGACTCAAATGATCTGGTTAGTTTGAGTTAACTAGAGACTCAAATGATCTGGTTAGTTTGAGTTAACTAGAGACTCAAATGATATGGTTAGTATGGGTGAACTAGAGACTCAAATGATCTGGTTAGTTTGAGTTAACTAGAGACTCAAATGATCTGGTTAGTTTGAGTTAACTAGAGGCTCAAATGATCTGGTTAGTATGAGTGAACTAGAGACTCAAATGATCTGGTTAGTATGGGTGAACTAGAGACTCAAATGATCTGGTTAGTATGGGTGAACTAGAGAGTCAAATGATCTGGTTAGTATGGGTGAACTAGAGAGTCAAATGATCTGTTAGCGTGAGTGAACCAGGGCCTCAAATGGCCTCAAAAGTGTAAATGGTAGAAAGCCTAAAATGACCTAGTTCGTATGAGTGGAATTTAACCCTAACTAAAATGACATAGTTCGTATAAGTACAATTTTAGCCTAACTAAAATGACCTAGTTAGCATACGTGCAACTAAAGCCAAAAAAGGACCTAGTTTTAGTGGAAATAAAGCCTGATTCAACACACACACACACACACACACACACACATAAACACGCATACACACATACAAAGTATAGAAGAAAAAAATTCATCCAATAAATTCGGGCAGCATTACAGATGTGATAAAAAAAAAGTTGTAAACTGTGAGCACTCACGCTAGCTGTCTTATAAAATTAGCGATGCGTTTTTGATTTAATGTAAATCTTAATTCAATATATCATGTTTATGAAGGTGTATAATTTGACATGTATGTTATATTTAAATTATGCCCGTTCTTATTGTTACGTAATGACGCCCCCCCTCCAACCCCCCCCCCCAAAAAAAAAATTTGAAGTAAAATTATAATTTTAAAATAATCTTCGAGATTTTTTTGTTTTTGTTTTGTTTTTGAGGGGGGGGGGTAAAAAATAAAATAAATAAAATATGAGAAATGAAATGTTCAATGTGCCTGATTATGTCGGCGTATGGCTTTTAACATAAACTTTATCATTTAGATCTAAAGTGTTAATGTGGTCTTTTAGCAGAAATTGTATGGTATGAGATGCGCTGGCTTAAATGACATTATTTTTTTCCAGCTATGTTTCTGGAGTAGGGGTGGCCAGACCTCAGAACCGCCGCCAGGTTGTGAATCCAGGAATTTAATCAGGGGCCCCAACGGAAAGGGGGGGGGGCGTTAGCCACACTTTTTTTTTTAAACTGCTGTTGCTGTGCGCGTAGATATATATTCGGACAATTATTCAAGTGACATGTAACAACAAAGTTTTAAAATTTAGTTTATAACGAAAATTGAAGGGGAAACGTTTCTGCACGATGAATGGTTCGTGCATTTCAACGATAGTAGTAGGGGATGCACGGAACGGGTAGTAAATCGATGGCGTACGCCATCGACGTCACTTCCGGTCTATGACGTCATATAGGGTGGGCGTGGTTACTTCCGGGTTATGGTTGGGGTCATTTCCGGTTATGGGTGGGGGTCATTTCCGGTTATGGGTGGGGGTCATTTCCGGTTATGGGTGGGGGTCATTTCCGGTTATGGGTGGGGGTCATTTCCGGTTNGTGAACTAGAGGCTCAAATGATCTGGTTAGTATGGGTGAACTAGAGGCTCAAATGATCTGGTTAGTATGAGTGAACATAGGCTCAAATGATCTGGTTAGTATGGGTGAACTAGAGGCTCAAATGATCTGGTTAGTATGGGTGAACTAGAGGCTCAAATGATCTGGTTAGTATGGGTGAACTAGAGGCTCAAAGGATCTGGTTAGTATGAGTGAACTAGAGGCTCAAATGATCTGGTTAGTATGGGTGAACTAGACGCTCAAATGATCTGGTTAGTATGAGTGAACTAGAGACTCAAATGATCTGGTTAGTTTGAGTGAGCTAGAGACTCAAATGATCTGGTTAGTATGGGTGAACTAGAGGCTCAAATGATCTGGTTAGTATGGGTGAACTAGAGACTCAAATGATCTGGTTAGTATGGGTGAACTAGAGGCTCAAATGATCTGGTTAGTACTGGTGAACTAGAGACTCAAATGATCTGGTTAGTATGAGTGAACTAGACGCTCAAATGATCTGGTTAGTATGAGTGAACTAGAGGCTCAAATGATCTGGTT
>MUZC01001728.1:0-34106 GCA_002072015.1 Radix auricularia | reverse complement strand
GGCGATTTGTCGGACTGCAATAATTGGCGTGGAATAACTTTGCTATCTGTGCCAGGAAAACTTTTTTGCAGTGTCCTACTGGAGAGAATAAAAAAGTCAATAGACGAAAGGCTCAGAGAAGAGCAAGCGGGCTTCAGACCACATCGGTCATGTATTGACCATATATTCACACTCAGAACTATCATCGAAGAATCTGTTGAATATCAATCCCAGCTTATTATAAATTTTGTTGATTTCCAAAAAGCTTTCGACAGCCTCCACCGACCTACACTTTGGAATCTCCTTAATATTTATGGTTTCCCAACAAAATATGTGAACGTTATAAAAGCTTTTTATGCAGATTCACGTTGCTGTGTGAAAACAGAGACCGGGAATTCTGACTGGTTCCCAGTCGATACAGGGGTGAAACAGGGATGTGTCATGTCACCAATGTTGTTTGGAATAGCAATCGACTGGGTCATGCGGAAATGCGCAGATGGCGGATTAGGCATCAAATGGATCGAAAACAATATATTGGAAGACCTTGACTTTGCAGATGACCTGGCTATCTTAAGCTCAACGCATTTGAACATCCAGGAAAAAACAGATCGTCTCCAGCACTTTTCAAACCAAATTGGTCTTGAAATCAACACAACCAAAACAAAAATCATGGACCTCACCAACCAACCCAATGATATAAAAATTAATGATAAAACTATAGAGAAAGTAACCAATTTCACTTATTTAGGAAGCAAAATGACATATAATGGAGATTCAACATCAGAGATAATGACTCGAATTGCGTTGGCGTCAAGTGCTTTCAACAAACTCACAAATATTTGGAGATCAAGGACAATAAGACAGCATACAAAACTTAAGCTATTCAATTCCTGTGTAATCCCTGTACTAACATACGGATGCGAAAGCTGGAAATCAACTAAATATATAGAAAAAAAATTAGTTTCATTCGAAAACAAATGCCTCCGAAAAATTTTAAATATAAAATGGAGTGATCTCAAATCAAATGAAACAATAAGAAAAGAAACCAACCAAGAATATGTGTCAAATTTTATAAGGAGAAGACGATGGAATTACATCGGCCATGTTCTTCGAATGGACAAGAGAAGACTCCCAAGTCAGGCCCTCATGTGGACACCAACAGGCAAAAGAAAACAAGGAAGACCAAAAGAAACCCTGCGTAGAACAATCATAAGAGAAAGCTCAACCATGGGTCTAAGAAATAACCAGGACTTGATACAATTAGCAACGGATCGTCAAAAATGGAAATCCATGACCTCTGCCCTATGTGCCGTCTTCGGCCCGAGAGGAAATAACTAATACCACACCTCTATACCACACCTCTATACTACACTCCTATACCACACTCCTATACCACACTCCTATACCACACCTCTATACCACACTCCTATACCACACTCCTATACCACACTCCTATACCACACTCCTACATCACACTCCTATACCACACTCCTATTCCACACTCCTACACCACACTCCTATACCACACTCCTATACCACACTCCTATACCACACTCCTATACCACACTCCTATACCACACTCCTATACCACAATCCGTCTCAGGTAACCAAGTTTCAGATTTCTCTTCCTATTTTTTTAAAAAAGTGTTTCGTTCAATGGATCTCCAATTGTTGGTTTAACTTTGAATCCTAAATTGACTCTGTTCTATTAGATCTAGTCCTTTATTGTCACTAGGTCGTAAGCCCGGTCTTATTTGTTGTTATTGAAACTGTTTTCTTAAATCGAACTGTGTCTTTTAAAAGTGTCATCAATACACAGTATATTCTATTTTAAAAAAATTGAGAAACCGATTATTAATAGTATATTACTTTAATTCTTTTTTTTTTTTTTCTGGTAATTTCATTCTTTTTTTTTTTAATTTGAATACACACACAAAAAGGTTTTTCTTTTTTTTTCTTTCATAGCAGAACGAATTTGCTGTGTTACGTCACAAAATTTGGGCGCCATGAAATCACCGCGACTTAACCGATTTCACTAAAATTGAATCGCGATGAATCGGGACCTATATATACGTTATAAAATACAATTAATTGAGATTAAACGAATAAATATTTCCCGTTGAATACAAACTTTAAAAAAAAATAATTACATGCTTTAGTATCAATACTACTTCGCTCGTGTTCAGCTATCGCGAAGTATTTCAATTCAATTTACATTTTATATCACACAGGATGACAAGGAAAAAAATTAATAATGTTACCAGAGGCCTGTTCTTACTATGACACAAGGGTCGAAGAAGGTGAAGAAAATTTGAAAAATTACGTTTAAAAATAAAACCCAACTAAAAAAAAAATCATGTAAAGCCTGGTCCCTTTTTGGACTCAGGACGTGTTAGCGCATTTTCGTATTATGTATCAGTACTTATGTCAGATATCAGCATTATGTAGTTATCAGTAATTTCATACTTCCAGGAGCTCTACTGCCACTACAAGAGGTCGGATCGAGTAACTGAGTGTTAATGCACAAATGGCAGGTCAGGACATACAAAAAACATATATACATCATGGGTCTAGGACTTATGGATGCTGAGATCTAGGGTGATGACAGACGGACGGACGGACAGACGGACAAAACGGATACAAAAGCGCATTTCTTTTTAAAAATAAAAGTAAAATATTGAAAACTGCTCCATCAATATGGAGCCGACGCGCTGAAATTGGCTGTTAATTTATGTTTGAAAAATGGAGACGTGGTGGTCGAGAGGTAGCGCTCTCGACTGTCACACCGATGGTCACGAGTTCGAATCCACACGAAAGTGAGGATTTGTTCTCGGGGTCTGAGGAGTCCCCGAGTCACCCAGCTCCGAATGGGTACCTAACTAGACAATAGTTAGGCGGCTGGGGTAATGCGTGGAACCCCTATAGCCGTGGCCTTTGACCGCTGCATCACTTGCCAACAGATCATCTCTCATGGTCTGTGGACGCAATTATCTTCTGCATAGAAGGAGCGTCGGTATATCTAAGATAAGATATATCCTATCTTGGTCACATGCCTCCATATACATTTTAAGAACCGCTGTGACATCACAAGCACAGTTAAAGTGTTTAGAGATGTGTGTATTAAAAATTGTACAGGTGTTTTGAGAACCCCACCACATCCTTGTGCTTCAATTATGTCTGTTATATCTTTGGGTGTACCGGATTTCGGCACCGGCTCGCAAAAATTTGAAATGCGGCTAGTTTTACAAATTCGGCTCCGGCTTCGGCTCGGAATTGAATTAATAAATCATGCCGAATACGGCGCAGAAAGGATTTTGAATCCGGTGCACCACTAATTATATATCGCTACCATCTTTGCGCCATATTTCACAACGGCAATTATCCACTAATCGGTGCGCTGATGCCCATCGTCATCTCATAAAATACACACGCACTAGAGATTTTTGAACCCAGTTTAATTAAAACTCTAAAACCAAAATTCAACGAGACCAAAGCTGAAAGGCGTTGCCTGCTCCGTAAATCTGTCCCGTAACATCATCACCTCTGGAACGGTCCTTACATCTCCTGCTACCTCCATCCCCTCCCCCCCCCCCAACCTCAACAGCCCGTCTAGCGATTATCATGAAGCAGGTACCCGAGACGATATATCCTTAAAACCACATGGTCCGAGGTCGCGGAAACTTCGCTGGCAATAACCTCCTAACAAGGTGGGAAAATCTGAACCGGAAGTATTCTTTAAATATGGAGTAGGCCAATGCGTCTTACCCCCCCTCTCCCCAGCCCCACCAACCTTTCTCTCCCCAATGTTACACCAACCAGCAAAAGTCATGAACATTGATGTGGTCTCAAACATACAGTAGATAAAACTTTCACATTGTATGAACACAAGCAGTGGAATACAAGATCCGAGTGGAAGGAATTATTTTATACATCACAAATAGACTATTGCATCTACCAATCTAAACGTGATTATACTTTTAACAAATAATCTGAACATCATCATTCTATTGATAATCTATCTGGCGATATCTACTCACACCATAAATATGAGATGATCCATGTAAACCATATACATAAAATGATACATGTAAACCATATACATAAAATGATACATATAAACCATATACATGAGGTGATACATATAAACCATATACATAAGATGATACATATAAACAATATACATAAGATGATCCATATAAACCATATACATGATATGATACATATAAACCATATACATGAGAGGAGACATATAAACCATATACATAAGATGATACATATAAACCATATACATGATATGATACATATAAACCATATACATAAGATGATACATATAAACCATATACATAAAATGATACATATAATCCATATACATGATATGATACATATAAACCATATACATGATATGATACATATAAACCATATACATAAGATGATACATATAAACCATATACATGATAAGATACATATAAACCATATACATAAGATGATACATATAAACCATATACATAAGATGATACATATAAACCATATATATAAGATGATACATATAATCCATATACATGATATGATACATATAAACCATATATATAAGATGATACATATAAACCATATACATGATATGATACATATAAACCATATACATAAGATGATACATATAAACCATATACATAAGATGATACATATAAACCATATACATAAGATGATACATATAAAACATATACATGATATGATACATATAAAACATATACATGATATGATACATATAAAACATATACATGATATGATACATATAAACCATATACATGATATGATACATATAAACCATATACATGATATGATACATATAAACCACATACATGATATGATACATATAAACCATATACATGATATGATACATATAAACCATATACATGATATGATACATATAAACCATATACATGATATGATACATATAAAACATATACATGATATGATACATATAAACCATATACATGATATGATACATATAAAACATTTACATCTTCAACTTTTGCATAGACGACACAATGTCCCTTCACCTACTATACGATACCTCCAGACATAGTTTGTTTGAGCGTGCATTAAAATCTTTCATTTAACATACGACAACATATACCTTGGTTTGGTTTCAACAAACATAAAAGTGTTCCTCTAACATACGACAAAACATAACTTGGTTTCAACATACACAAAATTGTTCATTTCACATTATACTACAAGGTCTAAGTTGATTTGCATTTCGAAACAAACTTTTCGCATCCCAAGACATAAAATGTACAGATAAAAATTTCAATTCTCTTGTATATTAATGTCTTACGTTTAACGAAAAGATCATTATATATTTGTTACTATTTTATATAATGCGACGTTTGCCCTGTTGCTTGCTGAGGCACAGTGCTATGTAAATGATCAAATTACTAGTTTGATTGTTATTATCAGCTATAAAAACCGTGGGCACACGGTGGTCGACTGGCAAGCGCGCTCGACTGTCGTACCGATGGTCACGAGCTCGAATCCTTGCGAAGGCAAGGATTTGCTCCTGTGGCCCAAGAAGTCCCTGAGTCCCTCAGCTACGAATGGGTACCTATCTAACTATGGTTAGGCGGCTGGGTGATACGTAAAACCCCCACAGTCGGTCATGGTCTGGGGGCGCAATTATCACCTGCATAGAAGGAGCATTTGTAAATCTGAGAATATTCTAAGATATAGAAGTTAGCATTGATTTATAAGTTAAACTTTTTCTGACAATTAAAGTTCACTCTACTTTGGTTTCAAAATCTACATTTTTTTAATAGTATCAACGATTACGTTTTGTTGATTCTTTGAGTTACATTTTTGTTGGTTATGAAAGTTAAATTTTGTATGGTTACAAACAGTTGCATTGCTAGGTGTTTAAAAACCCGACATTGTTTAGGGCTGCGTGTTCATGAATGATTTCCTGGATCATGGGGTTGGAATAAAAAGAGAAAATGACGTCTATTACGCACCTCCCCCCCCACCACCAAATATAACTCACATTCTGGCTAACAAGCCAAAGGTGAGACTGGTTCAAGGTCATACGCTATCATGGCCAATATAGTAATCTGACTCTTGTGGTAGAGCAATACGTTGTCATCATATTTTCTTAAAACCTAACCAGGCATGCTCCATAAATTACTATCTGGTCTTTTCCATTATGTCCATACAAACATAGTGATAACCTAGGTCAATCTATCTCTACAATCCTAGTGATAACTTAGGTCATCCTATCCCTACAATCCTAGTGATATCCTAGGTCATCCTATCTCTACAATCCTAGTGATAACTTAGGTCATCCTATCCCTACAATTTTAGTGATATCCTAGGTCATCCTATCCCTACAATCCTAGTGTTATCCTAGGTCATCCTATCTCTACAATCCTAGTGATATCCTAGGTCATCCTATCTCTACATCCTAGTGAAAACTTAGGTCATCCTATCCCTACAATCCTAGTGATAACTTAGGTCATTCTATCTCTACAATCCTAGTGATATCCTAGGTCAATTTATCTCTACAATCCTAGTGATAACTTAGGTCATCCTATCCCTACAATTTTAGTGATATCCTAGGTCATCCTATCTCTACAATCCTAGTGATATCCTAGGTCATCCTATCCCTACAATCCTAGTGATATCCTAGGTCATCCTATCTCTACAATCCTAGTGATATCCTAGGTCATCCTATCTCTACAATCCTAGTGATATCCTAGGTCATCCTATCCCTACAATCCTAGTGAAAACTTAGGTCATCCTATCCCTACAATCCTAGTGAAAACTTACGTCATCCTATCCCTACAATCCTAGTGAAAACCTAGGTCATCCTATCTCTACAATCCTAGTGAAAACTTCGGTCATCCTATCTCTACAATCCTAGTGATATCCTAGGTCATCTTATCTCTACAATCCTAGTGATATCCTAGGTCATCCTATCCCTACAATCCTAGTGATATCCTAGGTCATCCTATCTCTACAATCCTAGTGAAAACTTAGGTCGTCCTATCCCTACAATCCTAGTGAAAACTTAGGTCATCCTATCCCTACAATCCTAGTGATATCCTAGGTCATCCTATCCCTACAATCCTAGTGATATCCTAGGTAATCCTATCTCTACAATCGTAGTGAAAACTTAGGTCGTCCTATCCCTACAATCCTAGTGAAAACTTAGGTCATCCTATCCCTACAATCCTAGTGATATCCTAGGTCATCCTATCTCTACAATCCTAGTGATATCCTAGGTCATCCTATCTCTACAATCTTAGTGAAAACTTAGGTCATCCTATCTCTACAATCCTAGTGATAACCTAGGTCATCCTATCTCTACAATCTTAGTGAAAACTTAGGTCATCCTATCTCTACAATCCTAGTGATATCCTAGGTCATCCTATCCCTACAATCCTATTGAAAACTTAGGTCATCCTATCCCTACAATCCTAGTGATAACCTAGGTCATCCTATCTCTGCAATCCTAGTGAAAACTTAGGTCATCCTATCCCTACAATCCTAGTGATAACCTAGGTCAATCTATCTCTACAATCCTAGTGAAAACTTAGGTCATCCTATCTCTACAATCCTAGTGATAACCTAGGTCATCCTATCTCTGCAATCCTAGTGAAAACTTAGGTCATCCTATCTCTACAATCCTAGTGAAAACCTTGGTCATCCTATCTCTACAATCCTAGTGAAAACCTTGGTCATCCTATCTTTACGATTCTAGCTAAACCTTTGCCAATTTTATTTCTACAATTCTTTAAAACAAGTGTAGATTAAACCCTGAAATATTTCCGTTCGATTTCCAACTTTCCCGCCTAGCCGAAGTCATTCTATGCCTAGAGAAAGTTTTTACTCTCGTCAAAAGAGCAACGCTCAGCCCCTATAAGTCTAGTATTGAGTGTATTCACCTTGTGGCCCGAGGACCATTCCGGCCCTCAGAGCTATATTTTTAGGCCTCATTCTTACAGCAAAGATTATCATTAATTATCTCTGCGCATTATGCAATATAATCAATAAATTAAACAATTGTATTCGTCCGAAAAAAAGCAGATAGACATTATATTATAGAAGTACCATTTAAATGAGGTTGGGAGAAAGACGGGGAAGAGAAATGTGTTAAAAAGTGAGGAAACTAATAGTGTGAGAGAGGAAGGTGTAAAAAATCCTCTTCAATTATCGAACCATTCTTTCTATAAGTTTTTTTTTCATTCCACGCCCTTGTACACAGTGCGTCTATTTGGCTCAGAAGTTTTTGATTAACGCTGTCGCGACTGTTCATGCTCTTTTAAAAAAAAAATTAAATTTAGACAGGTTCTAACCAGTTCAAATAAGCCAATATCTTTTTTAAAACTTTAATCGCATGAAGTCAGTACGGCTGAAGCTTTAAATAACGTGTATGTTGAAACGTAAATGTTTGACTTTGTTATTGTTTTTTGTAGTTTGTTTTGGAAAAAAAGTCAAGAAATTATTTTATTCAACATGTCCCCACCCCTTTTATTTGGTTTCAAACAATTTTTTAATGGTTAATTGTCAAATATTTGGCTCTATTCCACTATTATTTAATCCGTTGACCCATGCCAAAACTACAGCACATTTAAATATCTTAAAATCTGGTCTTCTGTTATTTGAGAGTCTTACAGCGGACAATCCCAGCCTGCACCGCCCACACCCATCCCCCCTCCCATAAGCAATCGCACTCTCCAACTCTACTCACAGTTGGGACCAAACATTGTTCCAAGGTTTCTTTTTGCTTTTTTTTTACGCTGCTCACCCCCATCCCGCCCCACCTCATCCTCCCCCACCAGAGTTAAAATAGATCAACCAACAGCAGGTGATGTAATGTCCGGTGTTTTTCGCCCCCACCCCCTCCCCAACCCCGCCACTACTGTACTTGTACAACGTACAATGGTTGTACACGGATAGATACAAAGCGTTCTAGAAACATTTAAAAAGTAGAATGCTATGGAACCGGAAAGAAACGTGTTAGCAATAAGTACACATGTAGTCTCAATGCAGTGCTCCTCAAAGTGGTTGCCCGCGGACCGGTGTCGGTCCTGAAGGCCACCCGCTGCCCGTCTACAGAAAGTCACTAAAGAAAGGATATAGGAAGATATAAGTATAACCCCTTATTTGCCAATGTTACTACTAACCTTATAGAATATGTTAATTTTCCGTAATATGCACATAAAATAAAAGAAATTTAAAAAAATAAAAATTCCACCGCCACCGCGTTGGTAAAGTGCAAATAGTTCACCGGTCACTGGTGCAATGGAAAAAATTCTACCGGTCCGCCACACAAAAGGTTTGAGAAACACTGCTGTACAGTGTATAATAGGAAAATTGACTATTTGAGCCTGTCAATGGTAACCGTATTATTATTGACTTATGCAAATCTATAAATATTTATACATTCTATATAAAATGATACATGTATAGTTTATTTAAACATATCTTTTGATTTATTTATAACTTTTGAAAAATTAACGATTAATTAATCGTTACTTTTGATTAAAGCCAAAAATTAAAATGTATGATGTCATAAATAACACTTAACGTTCTTCTTAAAACTCCAAATAACGCTGGAATGTCTCCTTTCTATGTCATCTTTCAACAATCTACTAAAAAAAAAACAAGTCTGTTGACATTATTTGGTTCAAGTGACGAGCGGGTCTAATAGACAATATAACCAGCCGAGCTGAACAATCATTCATATGGAACTGAGGTAACTGGAATGCACAGAACGGTCTTGGAATGACACTATCGGATATCGGTGTTCAATAACATTCCACAATTGAAGAGGGTAAATGGATTAAAGAACCTTCATTTCCATTTTGTAACGCAGCAATTCATCAGAAGAGCTGTCGTCCTTTTCTGTCTCTGAGTCAGACTCCATTGCTGCCATTAGCCCAATACGCTTTTCATTTGGTTTCATAAGTAAATGAAGTGTTAGAGCCATGGTAGGCAAAACTTAATCAACATTCCGGCCAGTCAATAGTTTTGTGTTTTTTTTTAAATTTTTGTAATCGTAAGGGAATATATTATTTATCGGGCTGCTATTTTTTATTTTTTTTTATTTACTTTTCGACTTCCAAAAATGTGTAAGTGATGCGTCGATTAATCGTTACAAATAATTTAATCGTTACAACTTTTTAACGATTAATCGAAAATCTAATCGTTAATTTCCGCAGCCCAAATCAACATATATATATATATATATATANTATATATTTATAAATTAGTAATAATACCCAAATATTGCCCGGCTTAAAATGTGTATCAATGCTCATTTTTAAAGATAACTTTTCGTGTCTTGAGAATCGAAGACCCACTTTGCTGGGGAAGAGTGGAGGTGGTAAAATAGCCCTGTGTACCTTCAACCAGTAAATGCTATATCGGGGGAGGCGGGTGCCCGCCCAGGTACTGGCTAGTGGCTGCTTTGATGTATGAGTTTGTCTACAGTCTCCACTATAGTTTATTTTATTTCTTGTTTTGTGATCAATTAAATTTTAATTTCTCGTTAAAACGAAAGCTTCGACGCCAGCCTGTGTGTGTGTGTGGGTGGGGGGATTATCTCTGTGTGTGTGTGTGTGTGTGTGTGTGTGTGTGTGTGTGTGTGTGTGCGCGCGCGCGTGTGTGTGTCTTTGTTGGATTGTAGATACCAGGTTAAAGTTAAATAAAAAAATATTGTGCCATTAGTCAGGCCGACCTATAGCAAATACAGATGGCTGCAATATTTAAAAAAAAATGTCTATCAAATAAGAGGCAAGCTATGCCCCTTCTTGTAATTGGAAGCTATTGCACTGATGTAAGGGGAAGCTATGGCACTGATTGTAAGGGGAAGCTATGGCACTGATTGTAAGGGGAAGCTATGTAAGGGGAAGCTATAATACTGAATGTAAGGGGAAGCTATGTAAGGGGAAGCTATAACACTGTAAGGGGAAGCTATGACACTGAATGTAAGGGGAAGCTATAACACTGTAAGGGGAAGCTATGACACTGAATGTAAGGGGAAGCTATGTAAGGGGAAGCTATGGCACTGATTGTAATGGGAAGCTATAAAAGGGAAAGCTATGGCACTGATTGTAATTGGAAGCTATGGCACTGATTGTAAAGGGAAGCTATGGCACTAATAGTAATAGGAAGTTAGGGCACTGATTGTAATAGGAAGCTATTGCACTGATAGTAATAGAAAGTTATGGCACTGATTTTAATAGGAAGCTATGGCACTAATTGTAATAGGAAGCTATGTAAGGGGAAGCTATAATACTGAATGTAAGGGGAAGCTATGACACTGAATGTAAGGGGAAGCTATGTAAGGGGAAGCTATGACACTGAATGTAAGGGGAAGCTATGACACTGAATGTAAGGGGAAGCTATGACACTGATTGTAAGGGGAAGCTATGACACAGATTGTAAGGGAAAGTTATAGCACTGATTGTAAGGGGAAGCTATAACACTGAATGTAAGGGGAAGCTATGACAATGAATGTAAGGGGAAGCTATGTAAGTGGAAGCTATGGCACTGATTGTAAGGGGAAGCTATGGCTCTGATTATAATAGGAAGCTATGGCACTGATTGTAATAGGAAGCTATGGCACTGATTGTAATGGGAAGCTATTGCACTGATTATAATAGGAAGCAATGACACTGATTGTAAATGGAAGCTATGGCACTGATAGTAAAAGGAAGTTAGGGCACTGATTGTAATAGGAAGCTATGGCACTGATAGTAATAGGAAGTTAGGGCACTGATTGTAATAGGAAGCTATGGCACTGATTGTAATAGGAAGCTATGGCACAGTTTGCATGGGGGAAATATGGCGCTTATTGTAATAGATGTTCTCATCACCACCAGTGTTCTCATCATCACAATAGTTCTAATCAAAACCAATGTTCTCATCACCACCAATGTTCTCATCACCACCAATGTTCTCATCACCACCAATGTTCTCATCACCACCAATGTTCTCATCACCACCAAAGTTGTCATCACCACCAACGTTGTCATCACCACCAATGTTCTCATCACCACTAATGTTCTCATCACCACCAATGTTCTCATCACCACCAATGTTCTCATCACCTTAAATGTTCTCAACACCACCAATGTTCTCATAACCTTAAATGTTCTCATCACAACCAATGTTCTTATCACCTTAAATGTTCTCATCACCACCAATGTTCTCATCGCCACCAATATTCTCATCACCACCAATGTTTATATCACCACCAATGTTGTCAACACCACCAAAGTTCTCATCACCACTAATGTTCTCACCACCACCAATATTCTTATCACCACCAATGTTCTCATTATCACCAATGATTGTTTTGTGTGAATCAAAGATTGGTTACCGTGTATCAAAGATTGGTTTGCGTGTATCAAAGAAGGGTTTGCCTGTATGAAAGATTGGTCTTGCGTGTATCAAAGATTGGTTTGTGTGTATCAAAGATTGGTTAGTGGGTATCAAAGATTTGTTTGCGTGTATCAAAGATTGGTTGGCGTATATCAAAGATTGCTTTGCGTGTATCAAAGATTGGTTGGCGTATATCAAAGATTGCTTTGCGGGTATCAAAGATTGGTTTGTGTGTTTTAAAAGATTGGTTTGCATGTATCGAAGATTGGTTTGCGTGTATCAAAGATTGGTTTGCGTGTATCAAAGATTGGTTTGCGTGTATCAAAGATTGGGTCGCGTATATTCGTGGCAGGGAAAACCATCCAGCTGATTACGACCCCCTATTACATGAACTTGGCTGTAGACACACTGATTGTTTTGATAGCTAAACATAGGAGATCGGGTGGGGGCATGAGGGGGGAGAGGCGGGTGCAAAGTTCCAGCCAAAAGTTATCGACGCTAAGGATGACTCAAAAAGAAATAAAAATTAATTAATCGCGCCGTGTTCTGGACTCCAGCGAAATACTTGATCGTGGCTTGTTTAAATAAACAAGCCGTTAAACTACCGTAAAGTAATTGAATACATTTCATACAACTAAACATTGGATATTCTGTTAACATAACTTTATCATCATTTAGGCTATTTTTTTTTCTTGTTTTTGAGTCTATAAAAATAATGTGATGTGGCCTTGGTAGTTTATAAATTTATTATTTGAAGAGCATATTAAGACATTCGACTTTTTTAACGAGAAAATTTTCAATATTTGCATTAAATGTCAACAGAATGCGTCTTCAAAGTGCAACTTATTTACGAGTCCTAATTTTGAGACAATATTAATTTGGGTTATAATGGTTGATACAAGTTGGAATCTAGTTGTAATTTTTCATACAGCTTATATTGTTGTAATTTTTCATACAGCTTATATTGTTGTTGCAATGCTTGATACAGTTTAGACTGTGGTTGTATTGGATGACACAGCTATATAGCTGTGCTAATGTGTGGATTTGTGGATGTGTGGATGTATGGATGTGTGAATTATGGATTTGTGGGTGTATGGAGGTGTGGATGTATAGATGTGCGGATGTATGGATGTGTGGATTTATGGATGTGTGGATGTATCAATGTGTGGATGTATGAACATGTGGATTTATGAATGTGTGGATGTCTGGATGGGTGGATGTATCGATGTGTTGATGTGTGGATTTATGGATGTGTGGATGTATGGATGTGTAGGCGTGTGGATGTGTGGGTGTATGGAAGTTTGGATGTGTGGATGTATGGATGTATGGATGTGTGGATTTATGGATGTGTGGGTGTCTGGATGGGCTGATGTATGGATGTGTTGATGTATGAATGTGTGGATGTATAAGAAAATATTTGAGTGGATTTGTGAATGTGTGGGATTTGTGAATGTGTGGGAATTGTGAATGTATTTGTAAAATAGAATTATTTAGGATAATAGACTTCCCTTATAAAATAGACTTTGTATCTTTATATAGATTTGTTCTTTTCTAAATAAAAGCCCCAAAAATCTATTAAAAAACAAACTTTGACTCCATTTTGTATCTTTTCCCCCTCCCATATCATATTACCTGTGTTCATTAGCAGACAAAGGGAAAGTTTCCCCCACACCCTTACTACTCCTCCCCCAGCCACTAAACTCCGCTCCAGCCATTAACCCCCACCCACACCACATCTCCCCAAATACTCTTCCCCCAGCCACTGAACCCCAAGCCAACCCCCCCAACCCCCATTCACTCTCACTTTTCTCCCACAATGTTGACCAACGCGCTGTTTGTGACTCAACATGTTTTGTTGGGGATGGGGGAGACTAGGGTTGGTGAAAACGTAAATATCAATTCTAACTTCATGAACGTAAATATCAATTCTAACTCCATTCACGTAAATATCAATTCTAACTTCATGAACGTAAATATAAATTCTAACTTCATTCACGTAAATATCAATTCTAACTCCATTCACGTAAATATCAATTCTAACTTCATGAACGTAAATATCAATTCTAACTTCATTCACGTAAATATCAATTCTAACTTCATTCACGTAAATATCAATTCTAACTTCATTCACGTAAATATCAATTCTAATTTCATTCACGTAAATATCAATTCTAATTTCATTCACGTAAATATCAATTCTAACTTCATTAACATAAATATCAATTCTAACTTCATTCACGTAAATATCAATTCTAACTTCATTAACGTAAATATCAATTCTAACTTCATTAACATAAATATCAATTCTAACTTCATTAACATAAATATCAATTCTAACTTCATTAACGATAACCAAACCGCCACCAGCCCCAGGGCCTAAAAAATACTCACTTTAAGCTGCGCGGCTGTTTAGATGTACCGCGTAGCGAATTTCAACACATTGATTGTGATTGACTGTGATTGATTGTTTTTGATTGTGATTGATTATATTTCATTGTGATTGATTGTGTTTCATTGTGAATGATTGTGTTCCATTTTGATTTTCATTGTGAATGATTGTGTTCTTTTGTGATTGATTGAGTGTAATTGATTGTGTTTAATTTTGAATAATTGTGTTTGATTGTGAATTGATTGTGTTCCATTGTGATTGATTGTGTTTGATTTTGAATTATTGCATTTGATTGTGATTGATTTTGTTTCATTATGATTGATTTGTGGTTGATTGTGTTTGAATGTGATCGATTGTGTTTGATTGTGTTTGATTGTGATTGATCGCACCATTAAACTTCAACGCACAACTTGAACGTACATCTTTGTTCGAGAAAAACGTTGCACATCTCCATCTATGGGCTTGTAGGAATGTGGGGGTGGGGGGGCGGCTAACGACACCCCACCCACACACACCCCCCCCCACAGTATCCGATCACAACATGGCGAATAAAGATGTCGTAAAAATAGCGACCTATTTTTTTTTTAAACAAAGAAAACAGTAAGAGAGGGAATTATTATTATGTTCATCATCTATATGTGCGTAGTAATATTTGCGAACGCAACTTTTGGGCAAAGATTGTTTGATCAACAGACTCATCAAACGTGCCCCCCCCCACCCACCGCTCAATCCACATCACATCCCTCTGCACCCCCTATCTGCTGTCCAGCCAAGTTTGTTGTTGTAATTATGACTGGAACGGATGACTTTTTGACCAGATACTCTGGGCCACGTATTAAACGGTGTTGTTTGTTGTGTGGTGTTAACATTCATTCATACTCAGTCGCAAACACACAGACAGACACATTTTGTCACAAACACACAGTCACAAACAGAGGCTCAGTCACAAACACACAGACAACCCCATTTTGTCACAAACACACACACATTCACAAACAGACACACAATCACAAACAAACACTCGGTCACAAACACACTCAGTCACAAAAACAACCCAGTCACAAACACACACATTCACAAACACACTCAGTCACAAAAACAACCCAGTCACAAACACACACATTCACAAACACACTCAGTCACAAACACACTCAGTCACAAACACACTCAGTCACAAACACACTCAGTCACAAACACACTCAGTCACAAAGACACTCAGTCACAAACACACTCAGTCACAAACACACTCAGTTACAAACACTCAGACTGACACCAAATCACACACACCCATACAGACATACACACGCACACACACACACATGCACACATGCAATGCCGCATAATTGGAAAGTTTAAGATGCAGCAACTAAAGCCACGTGTTGTGATGTTATTTTTAGAGTTTTGGGACAGCTTGTTAGGTGCGCACGTCACCCTTTAACCAACAATATGGCTTCACGCGTCTCTCGGCGTAAAATAATTAATTTTTATCGTTTTATAATTGTTTTTCTTCAACGCGATCAAACATAAAAGTTAATTGTTCGAGACGTTTGAACAAATTGAATCTTTCTAACAGCGATCTTCCCAACTGATTGACCACCTAACCACCTGGGACATTTAATGAAGGTATTATTATAGCTTCACAAAAGCCAGACTTAGTGCGGAGTGCGGACACAAAAAGAACAATTGATTCTATCTTAAACTAATTAATTATACAGAAACTTTAAGAACAACAGAAAATATAATATCTACCTTTTCAGAGCTGTCGTAAAAATAATTCGTGATTGCATACGAGACAAAAAAACCCCACAAAAAGTGGGTCACTAACAATAGGGTATTAAAATTTGAAATGTCCACACTGGCACGTAGACGCCTGGCCGACATATGAGTAGGAATTGGTCGTCTAGCCGTTAGGTCAAGTGGTCATCAATGCATCAAGTCAACAAGTCATTTAGTCACCAAGTCAAAAAGTCACCAAGTCAATAAGTCACCAAGTCAATAAGTCACCAAGTCATAATAGGGCATTATGACACCAAGTCATTGAGTCACGAAGTAATCAAAGCATTAAGTCACCAAGTTGTTAAGTCATAAATATTAAAGTTACCAAGTCATTACGTCACCAAGTCATCATGTCCTTAAAAAACTAAGTCATTAAGTCACCAAGTAATTAAGTCACCAAGTCGTTAATTCATTAAGTCGCCAAGTCATTTAGTAACCAAATAATTAAGTCACCAAGTCATTTAGGAACCAAGTCATTAAGTCACCAAGTCATTTAGTAGTTAAATAATTAAGTCATCAAGTCATTTAGTAGCCAAATAATTAAGTCACCAAGTCATTAAGTCATCAAGTCATTAAGTCACCAAGTCATTTAGGAACCAAATAATTAAGTCACCAAGTCATTAGGTCACCAAGTCATTAAGTCACCAAGTTATTAAGTCACTCAAGGATAGGACTGCACAGCCACTCGAGAAAATGCAACCCAACCATACGGTGATGCACCATCGTCTCGCGAGACGGAAGGATGCCGAAATTCATTAAGTCATCAAGTCATTAAGTCACCAAGTCATTAAGTAGCCAAATAATTAAGTCACCAAGTCATTAAGTCATCAAGTCATTAAGTCACCAAGTCATTTAGGAACCAAATAATTAAGTCACCAATTCATTAGGTCACCAAGTAATTAAGTCACCAAGTTATTAAGTCACCAAGTCATTAAGTAAACAAGTCATTAAGTCACCAAGTCATTAAGTCACCAAGTCATTAAGTCAACAAGTCATTTAGGAACCAAATAATTAAGTCACCAAGTCATTAGGTCACCAAGTCATTAAGTCACCAAGTTATTAAGTCAACAAGTCATTACGTCACCAAGTCATAAGTTAATCAAGTCATTAAGTCTGGATGTCTTAAATGTATATGTGTGAAGATGAAATCTTATACTGTTTAATGATTTGTATGTTCAAAGTTTTACACATAAATGATTGGTCTATTTAATATTATACCTCTAAGTGATACGTATGCTGTTTGCTGTATCTAAATGTTGTTTGCTGTATTTGTATGCTGTTTGCTGTATCTGTGTGCTGTTTGCTGTATCTGTGTGCTGTTTGCTGTATCGGCATGTTGTTTGCTGTATTTGTATGTTGTTTGCTGTATCTGTATGCTGTTTGCTGTATCTGTATGTTGTTTGCTGTATCTGTATGCTGTTTGCTGTATCGGCATGTTGTTTGCTGTATCTGAATGATGTTTGCTGAATCTGTATGATGTTTGCTGTATCTGTATGCTGTTTGCTGTATCTGTATGCTGTATGCTGTATCTGCTTGTTGTTTGCTGTATATGTATGCTGTTTGCTGTATCTGCATGATGTTTGCTGTATCTGTTTGCTGTTTGCTGTATCTGTTTGCTGTATCTGTATGCTGTTTGCTGTATCTGTATGTTGTTTGCTGTATCTGTAAAATAGCTGTAAGCTTCACCCTTTAACTAAATCTCTGTTAATGCAGAACTTTTTTGAAAGGATCAAATAACCCACAAAACTATGGTGGTAATAATCCATTAATTCCCTTATCCACCTGATGGATTGTTCCCTCATCCAACTGATTAATTGTTCCCTCATCCACCTGATGGATTGTTCCCTCATCCAACTGATTAATTGTTCCCTCATCCACCTGATGGATTGTTCACTCATCCAACTGATGGATTGTTCCCTCATCCACCTGATGGATTGTTCCCTCATCCACCTAATGGATTGTTCCCTCATCCACCTGATTGTTTGTTCCCTCATCCACCTGATGGATTGTTCCCTCATCCACCTGATGGATTGTTCCCTCATCCACCTGATGGATTGTTCCCTCATCCACCTGATGGGTTGTTCCCTCATCCACCTGATGGATTGTTCCCTCATCCACCTGATGGATTGTTCCCTCATCCACCTGATGGATTGTTCCCTCATCCACCTGATGGATTGTTTCCTCATCCACCTGATGGATTGTTCCCTCATCCACCTGATGGATTGTTCCCTCATCCACCTGATGGATTGTTCACTCATCCAACTGATGGATTGTTCCCTCATCCACCTGATGGATTATTCCCTTATCCACGTGATGGATTGTTCCCTCATCCACCTGATGGATTGTTCCCTCATCCATCTGATGTATTGTTCCCTCATCCACCTGATGGATTGTTCCCTCATCCACCTGAAGGATTGTTCCCTCATCAACCTGATGGATAGTTCCCTCATCCACCTGATGGATTGTTCCCTCATCCACCTGATGGATTTTTCCCTTATCCACCTGATGGATTGTTCCCTAGGTGGGAATCTATGGATTTGCGGACCATCAATTACCAATTCACATCTAGGCCTACTACTACTAGAACAGATGTTATGTTACACAAAATGGCGTTCAAGTTAAGTAGTCTATTAACAATATAAAAGAGTGATAACCTCTTACCACTCACGGGGCGCTATTGCCACAACTTTTGAAACCTTTGAAATTTTCGTGACGTTTTTATGTCTTTAACTGTCGTTAACTGTGTATCGGGCGCAATGGGCTATTTTTAGAAGGAACCGAAGCTGGTCCGGATTTAGACTTGATTGAACCCTAATAAAGCCTAAGATATTAGAGATATGGGGGCCCTGTTAGAGTCCAGTTATTCTAAGTCAGTGTCAAATGTGAAAAAAACTAATTCAGCCCCCCCCCCCCAAGAAAGTGGGGTTTTAAACTATAGCTCGTTTAGCAAATAGTTCAATTCAGCACAAATACAGATTGAAGAATGGCGTTATCTGAATCAGTTATTTGATTACAATATTTTAGGATCGACTTAGACAACATCATAAAGTAACAGTGAGCGCCATGTGAGAAATTTACAGAACCTTCGCGATTGGTGACAAGTAGCCTCGGTGGCAGCGCTGGCTCGGTCTAATTCCACCACCTCTACTCCTTAGCTCCGCCTACTTTCAAATGTACACGTGAAAGTGGCTCCGCCCCGTTCGTCGTCCAGCGGTAGTTCCCGCTTCTCCGTGGGTAGTCTTAGGCCAGTGCTCCTGTGGCCGACACGTCCTTGGCTGGTGCCCCCCTCTCCTTTTTAGTTGTAGGGTGACCTTTAATCCTTGTGTATGGTCCCCTTTTAATCCTTGCGTAGGGCCCCCCTTTAATCCTTGTGTAGGGCCCCCATTGATCCTTGTGAATGTCACCTTTAATCATTGTGTATGGCCCCCTTTTAATTCTTGTCTATGGCTATGGCCCCCCTTTAATCCTTGTGTAGGGTACCCTCCCCAATAGCGGTTATACCCCCTCACTTCGAGTTGTAGCCCCTACGCTCCAACTGTAGCATTCCTCAATTCCAGAAGTAGTGAGCGAGTAAATTATGTGGGTTCACCGATAAAATAGCCTCGACAAAACGGCCCTGGAATAAACAGATGGTCTAACAGTAGACAATAGAATGAAATATTTTATGCGTATTTTACTCACCCATTTAGTGTCATGTTTAGCTCAAAAGAAACAATAATATTGAATTCACAAGAGTGAATATAACACAACAGCCTTTATTACTCGACATGATACCAAATCACGGTTGTGTGTTGGCAAGAAATAATATAATAACATCTTAAGAAATTAGTTTCCAAAACTACCCTTTTTTAAAAAGTAAAAATAATTTACAATAGTTTTATTAAAAATTTTTTTTTAAAAAAACGAAAAAAAAAGAACGAAAAAAAAAAAACACTGTACAATTTTAAAAGCTCTGTTTGAGGTAACAAATTTGTCTGTGGCCGTTTTGAAGGGTCTAACATTTTGTGTGGCTAATAATTGGAAAGCATTTTTTATGTATTTAAATGATCGTTTGTCATTTCATCTTATTTTCTCTATCAGTTTGTTTCACAAGTTAAACTTTTTAAAAACTGTCTTCAAAATTGCCTATACCATTGACATTTTCCCCAGATTTCGGGGAGTGGACCGCCCCACCTTTCCCCTTAATACACTCTCCTACCAACTGGGTAGACAGCATAAATAAGAATGAAATAATATGAAATAATGTATAAAAGAGAAAGGAATACAGAATATGTTGCACGGATTGAACGAAAAACAATAGTCTACCCAGGTCTGAAGAGTACGTATGAGTGTTATATTGTTGTTTATATGAGAGTTGTATTCATGAGTCTGTAAAAGGGCTGTTTTCCTGTTTATATGAAGGCTGTATTCTTGTTTAAATTAGGGTTGTATTCCTGTTTATATGTGGGCTGTATTCCTGTTTAAATGTGAGCTGTATTCCTGTTAATATGTAGTCTGTATTCCTGTTTAAATGTGGGCTGTATTCCTGTTTAAATGTGGGCTGTATTCCTGTTTAAATGTGGGGTGGGCTGTATTCCTGTTTAAATGTGGGCTGTATTCCTGTTTAAATGTGGGCTGTATTCCTGTTTAAATGTGGGCTGTATTCCTGTTAATATGTAGTCTGTATTCCTGTTTAAATGTGGGCTGTATTCCTGTTTAAATGTGGGCTGTATTCCTGTTAAAAAAAGGCTGTATTCCTGTTTATATGAGGGCTGTATTCCTGTTTAAATAAGGGCTGTAGTCTAATTTATTTGAGGGCTCCATTCCTGTTTAGATTAGGGTTGCATTCCTGTTTAAATAAGGGCTGTATTCCTGTTTATATGAGGGCTGTATCCCTGTTTAAATGAGGGCTGTATTCCTGTTTAAATGTGGGCTGTATTTGTGTTTAAATAAAGGCTGTATTTCTGTTGATATGAGGGCTGTATTCCTGTTTAAATAAGGGCTGTAGTCTAATTTATTTGAGGGCTCCATTCCTGTTTATATTAGGGCTGCATTCCTGTTTAAATAAGGGCTGTATTCCTGTTAAAAAAGGCTGTATTCCTGTTTAAATGTGGGCTGTATTCCTGTTAAAAAAAGGCTGTATTCCTGTTTATATGAGGGCTGTATTCCTGTTTATATGAGGGCTGTATTCCTATTTAAATAAGGGCTGTAGTCTAATTTATTTGAGGGCTCCATTCCTGTTTAGATTAGGGCTGCATTCCTGTTTAAATAAGGGCTGTATTCCTGTTTATATGAGGGCTGTATTCCTGTTTAAATGAGAGCTGTATTCCTGTTTAAATGTGGGCTGTATTCGTGTTTAAATAAAGGCTGTATTCCTGTTTATATGAGGGCTGTATTCCTGTTTAAATAAGGGCTGTAGTCTAATTTATTTGAGGGCTCCATTCCTGTTTAGATTAGGGCTGCATTCCTGTTTAAATAAGGGCTGTATTCCTGTTTATATGAGGGCTGTATTCCAGTTTAAATGAGGGCTGTATTCCTGTTTAAATGTGGGCTGTATTCGTGTTTAAATAAAGGCTGTATTCCTGTTTATATGAGGGCTGTATTCCTGTTTATATGAGAGTTGTATTCTTGCGTCTGTATAAAGGCTGTATTCCTGTTTAAATAAGGGCTGTATTCTAATTTATATGAGGGCTGTAATCCTGTTTAAAGAAGGGATGTATTCCTGTTTAAATAAGGGCTGTATTCCTGTTTATATGAGGGCTGTATTCCTGTTTAAATAAGGGCTGTACTCCTGTTTAAATAAGGGCTGTATTCTATTTTGTATGAGGGCTGTATTCCTGTTTAAATAAGGGCTGTATTCTAATTTATATGAGGGCTTTTATTCCTGTATTGCCTTAGCTGCGAAATGCTCCTTTTCTTCACATACGTTAACACATAAGGTTTTGACTGGGATTTGTCTTAGAACTGATAAATACAAACACCAACACACGACACCAACACACGACACCAACACACAACACCAACACACGACACCAACACACAACACCAACACACAACACCAACACACAACACCAACACACGACACCAACACACAACACCAACACACGACACCAACACACAACACCAACACACCACACCAACACACCACACCAACACACAACACCAACACACAACACCAACACACAACACCAACACACGACACCAACACACAACACCAACACACAACACCAACACACGGCACCATCAAAGAACACACAACACCAACACACAACACCAACACACAACACCAACACACGACACCAACACACAACACCAACACACAACACCAACACACGGCACCATCAAAGAACACACAACATCTATTGGTCTAAGTAATCACCAAATGATGAGCCTTTCATTATTTTTTCTTCTTTCCCAAACATTGGATAAGAAATTCGTTAAAATTTCCCGTTCATCATTTCCATTGGCTTTGACATTTTTTGCACAACTTCATAAGATGTAACTTATAATTTTTTTATTTATAATAATGAAAAAATAAAATTAATTAGTTTGAATTCATATACACTTTTTTGTTTTAAAATGAATTATTTATTAAAAAGAAAAAATTACAAAAACCTAAGAAAAACAAGTTTTTTACTATAAATCCTTTACATTTTTATATACGAGATATAAAGATAAGGATTTTCATTGTCTAGATTTTAATATTCCCCCATTTTAAATGACGTTATTTCTATTTAAATTTAGTGCTTGTACATCATTTATTTATTTTACAAGTCAAATTCAAAATAAATAATTCATTTTTAACGCTGTTAGCTATTATTATTTAAGATTTCCGGCCTGTCTCTTCGAGCTTTGAACGGGAACTTCTCATGAACCAATCCAGATAGAGTTTTCAGATCTTTGTAAATATGTTAAGGAGGTCCAAAGGATGTGCACGGGCAAATAAAATTACCGAAAATATGTAAAAAAAATTCTTGAAATATAAATTTTTAAAAACGAAAAAATTCCAGTAACTTGTCAATTTCTCGCCAACCTTAACATCTATCGGGTTAAAACAAACGCCAAAAGACAGCTAATAATATTTATGACAATGATGGAGAAGGTATTTTTAAAATAAAATCTGTTTTCGTTCGACTCCCGTAATATTTAAGCAATATGCAGACTGTTTTTTTTTTTTTTTTTAATTTTAGAATTGATGATTTGGAATGACTTTTAATGTAATCTAGAATGATAGTTAATGGAGTTTTCTCGCTTTTGAATGCTAATGTTAGAGTGTTGCGCGCTGCGCATTATATTGACACATTCTTGGCGTGACACTAGAATGGCACTTGATTATTTTATTTTTTAAATCCTTTATTTTACCTCGTGTTGTCTGCTTGCTTGCTTGATTGCTTGCTTGCTTGCCTGAGTGCCGAAAAGACTTTGGATCGATTTTTAACACAATTACCCAGTCGCTTGGCTTGACCCCCTCCCCCGGTCAGAAACTGTCACACTTTCTTACACCCCCACCCACTTGGAGACGGCCCTTTATGCTTAACTTACCTTGACAGTTATAATCAATTAATTATAACTTATATCTATTCAATTTTTTTTTAAAATTCTTACCCCCCCCCCTGGGAAAGTGGAGATTAATCTGTTTCAAAATTTATTGTTTACACAAAAAATTATCTACGAAATATTTTTTTTTTAAAATAAAGATATGTTTGTGCTTGTGTCTAGTTTATCTATTAAGGGGCCGTCCCTAAAGAACGTCACGCTATTTAATCTATTTCAGACATGGGGCCAGTGGCGTAGCTAGGGGGGGGGCGGAGGGGGCGGTCCGCCCCGGGTGGCACTTAATCAAAGGGCGGCATTTCTGGGCATTTGTAAAATAAACCCAGCCATTTCCGAAAACCACCCATTTTCTTTTGAAGTTAGAAAACCATAGTGAAACCAAAAGAATCTCAATTTTGAGTTTAAGTTAACGGATTCGTGCAACATTTGTTTGATTACACAGTGGTTGTTATAACTAACGCAGAGCCGTTTAAAAATCTAAAATCGCTCAAAAAAAGTAACTATTTTTTTTGCAAAATTAAGTGGTATACGTAACAGATGTCACTTTTATAAGAAAACTGCACAAAAAAACAGCACATCACCGCTGGTGCTAATATATGTAGTATTAATATCGCACGACAGTTTTAGCTTAGAATGTTGACATTCGCAGAACGATGCGCTAACAAGTACATACATGACATAGTGGTTCACATATTGTGTTTAAATTGCAAGTAGTAAAATATATTACTGTTCCAGGTTTTATACAATTATTGTACGTGAACTTATTAAAAATTAAATTTACTTTGTTTTTATTGCATTAAAGAAACACATATAGCTTGTATTTTTCATTATTATACAGTTATTCATTAAAAATGAACGATTATTCATTTCTCTGTTAATAAACACCACAATAACATAAATAATTCAGAAAAAGACATACTTAAAAATTTCAAGCGTCTTAAAAAATTAACAGCTGAAGTAACTAGTAAAACGAGATGCTGGAATTTTACTCAGTTCATGGCAATCTTTTACTTTTCTGTGATATCTCAATTTATGGGTACCCGTCTTTTTTAAATTAATGCAAATTATGCAAACCCATTTGATAAAACAAAGATATGTGCTAATACAGAACGCTGTTACAGAGAGTTGGAAATATCGACTAGATACCAAGTTAAATGGAGAAAAATAAGAGTGTGGAAAATTCAGAAGACATGGTTCTATCTTTAGAGCAAGAAGTATAACGAAAAATGATTTTATTTTATCCATAGATGTAATTATAAAAGAAAATAAAAGAACGAGGTGAAGATGTACATGTCCTTGCAGGAAAATATTCGTTTATAAACTATACCATCTAGGATTCTAAATGAAGAATTTGAACATCAATTAAATTTCGTTATTTACATTGATAAAGAAATGTTCGAGATTGAAAGAGAAAGGATCCAGGTTTTTTTGGCAATACACGGGGCCGGTCTTAGTTACTGCGGGCCCCTATGCAAATTAGTATGCGAAACTGATAGCGTGGGTTCCAGTTTAGGTAGGGATAAGGTATTAATAAGGATAATAAGTGAAAATTAAGATAGATTGGGCCTACTGAGGCCGCATATGTTGCAGGAGCCTTAGACCAGCCCTGGCTTTATCTACACTACAAGAAGAGGCATTATGTTAAAAAGAAAAGGAGGCGAAATACCCCCTTGATCAATAATAAATAATGGAAAATTCTTAATCCAACATTACAATTTGGCTAAGAGTTTTTTTTGAACAATTGCTATCAGTGTATCTAGTTGTGAAAGGAGCTTCTCCAAACTGAAGTTGAAAAAAAAATATTTTCGCTCCACAATAAGTGATTTAAGACTACAAAATCTTGCAATATTGTCCGTAGAACATGATATTACAAATAATATAAATTTCGATAACATAATAAACGATTTTTCGACTATGAAAGATTGGTAAGTAAATTTATAAATAAAAAAATATGTTTACATCCTGATGTATACAATTTCCTTTTTTATTTAAATAAAATTCATGTATCTATAAATAAAAAATAAAAGCACATTAATTGTTAATGTTTTTGGGTGTAAATTTGGAATATATTTTGTCTCATTTGGGGTGGGGGAGACCTGTGACCCCATAACTTTCTTGTGGCCTTCAAAACAATTATCTTGTATTTTTATAATGTGTATTAATAGGTTTATCATCTTATACAGCCTCTTTTATTACTGCTTACATAAATAGGGCATGCAATGGTAAAATTAATTGTTCCCCACCTTTTAGAATGTACTTCGTTTCATGTACAATTATTTATTCATGCTTATTAATTTATAAAAAAAACCATCATATGAGTAACTTAATTAAGAGGCGGTCGATAAATGACGTCACGTGATTTTGGCTGATCCCCCCTGCCCCTTCGTAACACGGCGTCATGAAACGAAAACTTAGACCCATTCCACGCTATGACGTGACAAAGTCACCTCCCCCCCCCCCATAAAAGCGGTATTTTGTATTTAAAAATGAGCATGTTTAAAATTATTTTTTTGTTTGGTCATTTTAAATAATATGTTTTTAGTTTAAGGTTGCACTCTAACATCTAACACGCGTGAAACCATGTAAATCGTCATTGAATAAAGTTTGGGCAATCATATATTCCAGTGAAGCTTTTATTTAAAGTTGCGCGTTTTGAATGACATCAAATATGTGACCCCCCAACGGTGTGTGACGTCATTTATGGGCGGCCCTTAAAAGGGCGGCATATTGGAGACCGCCCCGGGCGGCAAAAGCTCTAGCTACGCCACTGCATGGGGCACAGAGTAAGTTCACCTATTACAGACATGAAGCATACAGTTAGTTCATATATTACGGACATGAGGCACAAATTTAGTTCATGTCTTATAGACAATGAGGCACATATTTAATTCACCTATTACAGACATTAGACACAAAATTAGTTCATATATTACAGACATGAGGCACGTGCAAAGTTTTAGCATCTTAAGTCCAACGGTGTTGAATTTTATGGGTACAAAAAATCAAACAAACAATCTTTCATTTATTATATAGCTAGTAATTTACCCGCACTTTGCTGCGGTCAATTAGGATTTCAGTTAGCGTTGAGAACAATATATCATACAGAATAGGACTGCATAAAGCTTTTTTATTAAAAAAACAAATTACACAGACTATTTGTGTAAGTAAACAATAAATTAAAGCTTTATTATCAACTAATACAAATAATGGTAGACGTTTCGGCTCATGCCTTCATCAGTACAAAAACAATTACATGTACTTACATATATATTAAAATTAAAACATATTAAAGTCTATGTGATAAAATGAAAAGAAATGAAAGACAAAAATAAACACGGACATAGAATATAAGAAAAAGGAGGAAGTTGAAGTATCTAAAGTAACAGTGAAAACCACAACGGGAAAACGATTTTGCAGTCATGTAAAATTGTGGATTTGGTTAATTCCATATGGAGCCAACGTACCAAATCGTTTTATGAGTCTATTTTCCATGTGGACTCTATCATGGGTATTGGTTGCATATAAAATACCAGTAACTACAATATCCAAAATGCCATCGTGGTCAACACTGTTAAAATGTTTAGACACAGGACACTGAGCCTGTTTATTTATATTGTACAGGTGTTCTCTAAACCGATCTCCAAGACGACGACCTGTCTCACCCACATAAATTTTTTTACATCTCTTGCAAATAATTGCATAAATCACGTTGCGACTGGTGCAAGTGAATCCATCTTTTATTAAGAATTGTTCAAGAGGGAAAGAAATTTTGTTAATTTCAACCACATATGGACAAGTATTGCAACGGTNCTCGTAGAAGTGTATTTAATAAACCCCCAAAGTTTCATGCGTTTGCCTATTCGGAAAATAGGAGAATGAGTGATTTTCAATTTTTATACAGCACATATAAGGAAAAAGCACGTTTTGGGGCCGCGGCCCTCATAAATGTGCATTTAAAAATTATTTTACGCCAATTTTCGTCGTGATAGGGTACCAAATAACTTCCAAAAGTTTTATGTTTTTACCTACACGATGAATGTGGAATTTGTGATGAGTCAGTTTTTAATATTTAAAAAAAAGTATATTTGGGCCCCCAGCCCCCTATGAGTTGGAATTTACCATTCTTTTTTGCCAACTTTCATCGGGAGATTGTATTCAACAACTTCCCAAAGTTTCATACTTCTACCTACATGGGGAAAGGGAGAATTAGTGATGTTCAGTTTTTATTTAGTTTATATTAGGAAAAAACTACATTTGGGCCCCCCGGCCCCCAGTAAGGGATATTTTAAATATTTTTCACCTGCTACCATCGTGAAAGTGTAATTATCAATTCCCCTACGTTTCATGAGTCTACGTCATCGGGAAATAAAGAATTAGTGATTTTCAATTTTTATAAAGCTCATATAAGGAAAAAAAAGTATTTGGGACCCCGGCCCCCATAGTTGGAAATTTAGCATTCTCTTTTGCCAAATATCGTCGGAAGCATGTTCTCAAAAAAAAATTACAAAGTTTCATGCTTCTACCTATACGGGAAATAGGAGAATTAATGATTTACAATTTGTAAATAGCTCATAAAAGGAAAAAAAAACTTTTTTGGGGGCCCGGCCCCCATGAGTGTGAATTTCAAAATTCTTTTTCACAAATTTTAGTCATGAGAGAGTACCCAACAACGTCCCAAAGTTTCATGCTCCTACCTACACGGGAAATAGGAAAATTGGTGATTTTCAATTTTTATAGATCCAATATAAGGAAAATAATGTTTTTGGCCCCCCGGCCCCACTTGAGCGAGATTTTTAAAATTATTTTTCGCCAATTTTTTCCCTGAGAGGGTACCCAACAACTTTTCAAAATTGCATGCTCCTACCTACACGTGAAGTTGGAGAATTAGTGATGAGTCCGTTTTTAATATAAGAAAAACTATATTTGGGCCCCCGGTCCCCCATGAGAGGGAATTTTAACTTTTTTTTTTCCAGTTTTTGTCGGGAGCGTGTACTCAAAAAATTAACCAAAGTTTCATGCTTCCACCTATACGGGAAATAGGAGAATTAGTGATTTTCAATTTTTATGTAGCTCATATAAGGAAAAAAAACGTTTTTGTGGCCCCGGCCCCCATGAGTGGGAAATTTAACTCTTTTTCTCCAGTTATAATTGGGAGCATGTACTTAACACATTTCCAAAGTTTTATGCTTCTACCTACACGGGAAATAGGAAAATTGGTGATTTTCAATTTTTATAGAGCCCAAATAAGGGAAAAAATGTTTTTGGGCCCCCGGCCTCACATGAGCGAGATTTTTAAAATTCTTTTTCGCCAATTTTCGTCGTGAGAGTGTAACCAACAACTTTCCAAAGTTTAATGCTTCTACCTACACGGGAAGATGGAGAATTAGTGATGAATGAGTGAGTGAGTGAGTGAGTCAGTCAGTCAGTCAGTCAGTCAGTCAGGGCTTTCCTTTTTATTAGTATAGATTATTATCAATTATGATAATGAAATAAGTATTATTGTTTTTAAAGTTATAATTATTTGTATCAATGCTAACTTTGATTGCTTTTAAATACGTTAGGAAGAATAACGTTGATAAATTGGTGGGGAAAAAGGGAGTTTAAAATATCAGTTGACCATCATTAAACCAAGTTTACGTTTTGTAAATCTACAAAATATCAATAAAATTTATAAAAACCTGCCTCATTTTTGTGCTATACAAGCATACATTAAAATAAACTGAAAAGGGATATTAACTGTCGCAACATGAATGTTAAAAAAAATAATAAGTTTTAAAATGTAATTTCTACTTTTTTAATTATAGATTTATGATAACTTTGATAACCGCTAAAGAATAAGTTTGAATTGATACATTTTCTGTTGTTTCTCTTGTTTTATAACCTGCATTTTGCTAATAGTTTATATCATATCAGAATCAGCAGTCCCATAACCGTTGCGGTCGTTGGGGGGGGGGGGGGGGGAGCGCATGGAAACATAAACAGATAACGATCTCCACAATTGCCTGTTTTGAGCGGCGTTCAGTAGTTCATGCAGTTTCATTCCTGTCCATTCCTTTATGTTGTCCAGCCAGCTGTTCCGCTGTCGACCTCTTAGCCGGCCACCTTCTACGGTGCCTTGAAGGATAATTTTTGTCAGGGTATCATGTCGCGGTACATGACCGAATCATGCCAGCTTACGTCTCTTAATTGTTGTCATAATGGTGTCTTGATGATATTATAAGATAATTAGGTTTAAAAACTACCTGTCAAAAAAGTATGTCAACCAAATGTATTATGTGCATGACATACGAAAGCATTGAGTAACTTGTAACGTCAAATGTTCCTGTGACATAGACAATGACAGGGGAACATATTGTTACGTCAATCATAGCCGTGACATAGCTAAAAACAAACGGCCGAAACAGTTATATTGTAGATACGCCATTCATAGTTGAACCCAGTCTCCACGGAAACTGCAATCGCTCTGTTGATGGCTTTCATTTAAAATTTTCTATTTCTAAGCAGCCAAAATATTTGGCCGTGGTAGTGCATCTCAATAATGGATCTTATACAAATGATGGAAGGACGTTTTATTCTCTGAGCCGACAGTTGCTGATTACCGTCAAATCTTGAAGTAACCAGACAGTAAGCCCCCACCCCCACCCCACCCCAACCAACACCACTTTTCACACACGCACGTGTATCCGTCTGTCTCACGCTGCGCTATGACGTAGATGATGACAGCTGAGATCTCGCAGAGTTGAAATCATTAAATTGGGAATTCGAAAAGGAACGAAAATGAAATCATAATAAATAAAAGTAGGAATAACCGGACAAAAAAAATGTTTAAACTACGATTTAAAATTCTGACATGTGTTCAAACAGGCTGCTTTTAAATTATTTTTTAAAACCATATTTCCTACAAAATATTTATTACAAATGAGCGATTACATCTTTAGAGATTTTCCGTTGTTGAGTCAGTCTTTTCAAGAACCTTCCAATGAACAATATTCATGCAGAGAAATATCACGAATCCTTCACCGCTTTATTTTAAAAATCTAACAAATAATCGAAAAACTAAGAATCGCTGCTAGAGTTGAGGAATTTAATAATTATTAAATCAGTTTTGCTTGCGCGTGTCCTGTCAACACCAATTATCACGTCTTAAATGTGCTCAGCTCCAAGGCATCTCGTGGGCCCAGGCTCTCCCCTTCCCTTCGCTACCAGCTCCAGCTGCCCACCCATGGCATGCAAACATCCCAAACAAGAGCGCCATTACTGGACACCATGTGGCAGTAATCCTTTCTGGTCCCAAGTTGAGCTGTTGGATTAACTAACAGTTCAGCTGACGAAGTTGGGAATTTTCTGAGCATAATGCGCCCGCCAACTCTATCCCCCTCACACACGAATAGTAACGCCTATCCACATTTCCTCTCGATTCCATTCACTCCCACTTACGCCACTCCCACTTTTCTACAACCCCCACACGACATACTCGTACACTAAATACCATGTTACAATAAAACAACATTCCTCCTCATTTCCAGTCCCTCCAAATATGCATAGCCTCTTTTATACTCTTTCTCCCCGTACACTCCTGATATACTGTCTCTTAACACCCTCCCCTGTCTCTCCCAGCACACACTCCTCCCAGAACTGTCTCTTAGCATTCTCCCAACTCCCTCCTAACACACACTCCCCCATGTACGAACTGCTGAGCCACACCCCCAGATACAACCACACCTCTTCTCCCATACACTACCTATCTGCATACACACTCCACCACCCTATGTTTCAACTCCCACATACCCCCGCACCTGCAGTAAGTAGGGCGGGATTAGTTCTGATATAACCTCATAGCATATTTCAAAACAATTGGCTTAATTTAAATAACTGCTTCCTTCTGAAATCATGTTATCATAATTACAGACATGTTTACGCAGGAAACCATGACAACCACAGATATTATGTAAACGGAAATGATACGCACCAGTCCATTCTGCTCTTCATGGTATATAGAACTTCTGCCAACTTTTCCAACACGTTAAAAAAAATTAATTTCAACCACAACCCCATTTCATGTTAGCTGAAGCATATCTTGTGGTGGGACTGCGTCCAAAACCTGTGACGGAAGTAGTTCAATGGGTCATTTTGTTCTAGCTGAAATAAAGAAACAAACATATAAATATACTGTTGTCAGGGTGAAACAAGAAACAGCTGATAATTCGAAATCAAAAATAATTTTTTAAACAAATAATTAACAAACTTTGGTTTAGAAAACTCAAAAATGTTGCCAGGGTAAACAAAAGACAATCAGCTGCTTGCCTATATTGTCCATCAGTTGCTAAGTTCAGCTTGGATTTGGGACACGGTACTGGATGGACTGTTGTCCCATACCAGTCAAATTAGATCGTATCTTTTAGGAAGCCCTTTTCGGCAATGGGAATAATACTTGATTGATCAACCTTTATCCTTGTATAATAAAAGCCTTTGATTACTCTCCCCTTCCTGAAATGCTGAGTCCTCTCCATTTATTGACGTGATAGTGATAGGATAAAATAAACTGAACATGATTTCTCTAAAACTTAGCAACAAATCCAAGATTAGATGCGGCTTATAAACACTTTTATGTCGTCACCAGGAACACTGTCGCCAGGGTGAGACAGAAAAAATTGAGAAGGGCGCGATCGACTTTCGCCTTAAAGGAGATTGCAGTGGTGGGAGGAATCGATATGTGGGAGGAAGGAGGGAGCGGCAGAGGAAGAGACGGATAATGAAATAGAGAGAAAGGATGATTGAGAGGTGGGGGTGGAAATTAAAGTTCTCTCTGACTAAAAGAGAACAGTGACAACGGAAAGGACGAGGTGAACTGCATCATGGTATGATACGGAAACGTTAAGTTTAATCTAAAACTTAGAGGCGACAGAGGAATGACAGGGGGATTAGAGGGAGGAGTGGAGAGGATGAGGAGAGAGGATAGTCGAGTTTTGGGATGTATGTGATCGTACTGATGAGAGCGTGGATAGGACAAGGTGACACAAGGCAAGAAAACAATAAAAGAAAAGAATTAGGAGGAGAGAGTTTGATGCATGTGTGTGAGTGATGAGACTGGAAGACAAATGTGGAAGCAATTGTAAATAAGGCGACAGGTGGTTGAGTGATTGGGAGAAAAAATGAACTTTTTGGGGTGGTGAAATAAGCTGTAGGAGTGGGGGGGATGGCTTAATGGAGGGGGAGGGGCAGGGAGCTGGTACAGAAATATTCGTGAACAGACAAAGTCATAGGAATAGGACAGGATAACTATGGGTTTGAAAGGGACTCGGCAGGAATATGAGATGAGGATGGAGTCGAACTGGAATCAAGAAGGTAAAGACAACAGAGAATCATGCAAAATAAATCTAATAATATGTGTCCTTAAAAAGAGGTCGAAACATTGTGTCGTATTGAGCGCGTTAGACGAACGCGTACATGGCTATAAGTGATACAGAGGAAACCATCATCATTGAGGAGGTAAGGTGAAATAGAAGCGATAGAAGATTGAACGTTTCAGGTAAATAAGGATAAAGGATGTACACACGAGAGCAAGAACTAACTTTATACAGAGGAGAAATGGCGTCAACAGGGTCGAAAGTGGACTGACAGAGGGCATCGCGTATTGACAGGGAAGAAAGTGTATTGACAGAGGGCATCGCGTATTGACAGGGACGAAAGTGTATTGACAGAGGGCATCGCGTATTGACGGGGAAAATAGTGGATTGACAGAGGGCATCGCGTATTGACAGGGAAGAAAGTGGATTGACAGAGGGCATCGCGTATTGACAGGGAAAATAGTGAATTGACAGAGGGCATCGCGTATTGACAGGGAAAATAGTGGATTGACAGAGGGCATCGCGTATTGACAGGGAAGAAAGTGGATTGACATAGGGCATCGCATATTGACAGGGAAGAAAGTGTATTGACAGAGGGCATCGCGTATTGACAGGGACGAAAGTGTATTGACAGAGGGCATCGCGTATTGACAGGTGAGAAAGTGTATTGACAGAGGGCATCGCGTATTGACAGGGACGAA
>MUZC01001727.1:25346-35535 GCA_002072015.1 Radix auricularia | reverse complement strand
TAGCCATACTTTTGTATGTCCTGACCTGCCATTTGTGCATCAACACTGAGTTACTCGATCCGACCTCTTGTAGTGGCAGTTGAGCTCCTGGAAGTTCCGTAGGACTTTAAGTCATTGTAACGTAATGGAACTTGTGAGTTGCGCACGGTGTTGTGTTTGGTGTTAAAGTTATTGGTTAGTTTTTTTTGTTGACGTCATTAGAATATGTGTAAAAGTTTAGAGAGTTTTACATCATCATTTGTGGTGACTTCAATCAAGATCTTAGCGGCCCAGGGGCAGAAATTGAAAACTTTTTCGAAACAAGCTTCAACATTCAACTACTTTCAACAAGATTGGCAACCACGATCTATAAAACAACAATTGACGGAGTATTTGGTCGATTAGCTGATTACAATTTAGAATGTTTCATTTATGAGTCCTATTTCAGTGACCACAAACCACTTGTAGTTAGATTAAAGAGAAAATAAAAAAATTAAAAATGTAAAGAAATGCATTTTAAATAAAAAAATTTCAGATATATTCATTACACAAGAAAAATTTTAAAAATATGTCTAAAATCTAAACACAATTACTGATAACTACATAATGCTGATATCTAACATAAGTACTGATACTTAATACGAAAATGCGCTAACACGTCTAGAGTCCAAAAAGGGACCAGGCTTAACGTGATTTTTTAAAATATATTTCAAGGATGATTAAAATCAGATTGGAAATTAAGTGTTAAACACGAAAATAAAGATTTTTGGCCACCGTCACCAAAGGAATGGACAGTAAGGGTTGAACGCAGTATGGTATTTTATTTTGGGTTATAAAAACATATTAACTAAGTTTGGTCAAGATCCATTCATTTCCAAGAACCTAAAGCTTAAAATAATTTGAATATAGCTCATATAAAAAAAACATTTAGGGCCTCCGGTCACCTATAAATGTTAATTTTCAAAATGTTTTTTCACACAAACTATTCCGGAAGCGTACTCAACAATTTTCTAAATTTTAATGGTGATCGGATGAATGGCTTAGTGAGCTATATAGTACAAACATACACACATACATTAATTTTTTAAATATTTTTGACGGGTGATACCCTAGTTGGTTTATATTTTATAGGTAGGCTACTTGCTTAATTAAGACAAACGTAAATGAAGAAACAATTTTCACAAATTCATTTGAATTATAAGTGTGTTTTGATAACACAGAACAGGCTAACCGCAACTTCAATTGGTTGGTATTAGCTTATAACCCGGAGTTAATTTCTTATGTTACGGCAGAATATCAGAGCCGATACGCGAGCGACCAGAACAGCAAAGCGGTTTCTTAATATTAAGGTACATAAATTATATAAAATATACATCATCACTGTTAGTGTCGTTTGATTAGTGAAAGATTTAAAAATAAAAAAAATTAACTCCCTTAAACTGAGTTGCCCATGTATAGGGCAAGAAATAATGCACAGCAGAAATGTCAGTTAAAATGTGAATAATGGTCAAGGCCGCGAGTGTTTTATTTATATTACAAGAGGAAATATACCAGACAGTTAATCGTTCCCCAAATCCAACTTCGGTTGTATGCAGTAAGTTTTCCAGCTAAGTACGTACACCTCAAAGTCAATGGACTTAAAATAACCTCATTGATATCAAATTTGGTCTTCCAAAAATTTATTTCGTGTGCGTTGGAAAAAGATTAAAGCACATGAGAGCTGAACACAAAAATTTTAACGATTAGATTTTTTTAACGATGTTATTAACCCACCACATTTAAATGTATTGGAATACAAAATATAAACTATTTCAGCCGATAAAGATAAACTAATTTAAGGACGATTACACACATATTTTGGTCTTAAAGTAATTGACTGACGTGGCTGTTCAAAATGTTGATAAAGGTTCCATTGAGAGAGAACGTTTGCCTGCCATGGTCATAAACAAAATGGGGTGGGACTGAAATCAGGCTTATAAATTAGTAAATGGAAACAGGTAAACAGGGTATGAGTTAGCCTGAAAGGACTTTACAAAACAACGAACGTTTCGGCAAATAGCCTTCCTCGTCGAAATAACAATACACAAATAAAATGAAAATAAAGAATGAAAAATAAAAAATAAAAACTTAGCTGCGGTGAGATCAAACGAGTCAATGAAAGCAAAGTAGGATGAGAGTAGTGTGAGCTTATATAATAGAGGAGAAAGTGGGTATGGTAAAACGATTAGGCGTTCAGCGTAAACACAACATTCATCCCATGTAATGCAAGTCACATACTCTTGGATTAGTCTATTCTCCAGACTGACCCTCCGATATATCGGTAGAACCCCCAATTTAAAATGTTACCTCTGTAAACAAATTGACTCCATGAGAATTTCTTGAGCTTTATCCTGAAAGATTTCAGAAATAAAATAATCAGAAGTCAACAACATCTTTTTAATTTTAATGCAGGTTTAATTTTAATAAGAAAAGGTTTACATTTTGACAATCTTAAATCTATTACAAAACAGACTTAAATGACAATTTAAAGAAAAAAGAGTAAAATTTGTCTCCCTGACAGCAAAAGCTGTTTTAAAGAAACTAATAAAAAAAAAACACACCCTACTTAAAGTGAATCATTGAAGAATAAGTGTACATTTATTTACTTTAAACGTTTTTGCCAGGAATGAAGTCTCATAAACTTTTTAAATCTCATTTCAATATTTGAAAATATTTCATAAGAAAATATTTTAAGGTGCTTTCAGAACCTGTTTATGTCTTCATCTCACAATTTAACACTGTTAATATTCTTAATTTTGAAAATAATTTCTTTCCTATGGAACGCCTAGTTGGATTACTCTGAGCTGGTATGATATTCATTTTATTGGCAGAGTTCAACCAATAAAAACGTGAGTCTTATATCATATAAGAAATCAGATAAGACCAGAAATATCATACCATTATTCTCCAATCTATTGGTTGTTCTGCCAACTTTCCTTCCAATACCAACAGTTCCAAGACACCAAGAGCTTGTCTCTGTAGCTCAAGATCATCACAAGTGGCTAGGGTCATAAGACCAACAGTGTTACTGAGTCTATGAAGCTCTGGCAGGGCCTGTGTTATTGGGTGTAAGAATAGAGCCGTTCATTAATAAACAGATAAATGAAATGAAACAATTTTAGAAACAGAACCGTTCAATAATAAATACGGGAAATTAAAAAGTTATAGGATTAGAACCGTTCAATGATAAACAGATAAATGAAATGAAACATTCATAGAACTAGAGCTATTCACTGATAATAAACAATAAATGAAACATTTATAGGAATATAGCCGTTCAAAAATAAACCTATAAATACAACTAAAAAGATACAGGAAATGAGAAGTAAAATAATAAACAGGTAAATTAAAACAGTTTATTTTCTCCAGGTCTAAATAAGTTGTGAACTTTTATACATAGTTGCATAGGTCGTCCTTTTCGTAAACTGACCAAACCTTTTTTATAATGTCAAGTCATTTTTTTTATCTTGAATTAATGATCCAATATCCACAATTTTAAAATTGATTACTTTTTTATCACGAAGTTGAGGAAAAAATATTATTCATTGTTGTCAGCCACAGCGCAGTTCATCACAAAAAAGGACTTGTGGTCTAAATCCTCCGTCAAAAGATTTCAAAAACGAAGAAGATGAAGAAGAAGAGAAACAATGACCTTATTTGTTAATTTCTTGAACTTCAAATTGTATGTCTTTCTTAAGATTTTTAGCCTTATTTTATACCTACATATTCATTCATAGCTTTTGTTTGTTTTTTTTAAATTTTTTTTTAAAAATAACGTTACATAGGTTGGCCCTAACAATTTAAATTAAATACTCTCCGTTAATTACAAAGTCATAAGAAAATGTTTTTAAATGTGCAGTTGTTGGTTTCCATTGAAATTAAAATTGACCTTAATGAAAATTTAATTTTGTTGAAATAGTAATAGTAGCAAGAGTTTTAAATTAATTTCATTTCCCAGTTTCCTGTTTGAAAACATCATTATTGTTATAAAATACCTTATGTAAAAGGAAAACGTAGTTTGTCAAATACTTGATTGGATTCTTGAGCACGTTGTTTACTAAAATTTTCAAGCCAGAAAATGATCTCAGCAAATTGTCTGGAAATAAATCAAATGATATAGATTCAAGTTTTTCCATTTTGTATTCAATGGCGATGAAGAAGTGGGAGCAATTACTGTTCGTGAATATAAAATGAATTTTATTTTATTTTGTATTTTATTAATAGACTTAATCTTATGTTTACATTCTATTTTTTTTTAAGTATCGTGAAAACTTTGACGTTCAGACCTTTCTTTAATTGTAAAAATCAAGACCGTTTGTTTCCCTCTTCTCGTAATAACATCTTGTTCATTTAGACCAGTGGTTCCCAAACTTTTTTGACCCACGGACCCCTCTTATAGTCAAAACTTTCCCACGGACCCCCATGTCAAAAAAGTACATAAATGCATAGTAAAAATATTACAGTTTTAAAAGCAACATATTGATTTAAATTATGCCTTTTGTCTAAAAACAATTTGAAAACAATTAATAACTTGGATAAACGTTTGGAGATTTTATGAACGTATTTATGAACCACTAAATGTTTGTGATTAGCATCTGGAATTCCCCACAAACATTTCTTATACTTTTCAGGGTTTTTTAATTGTTTTTTTTAATGAGGTTCACAACGTCACTGAATCTTTTTTCCACCAAATTGGAAGACGGAAAGCAGCCAAAAACTTCTGTGCAATAACCCATAATATAGACCTAAAATTGGGTTGTACAATAACCTATAATGGAGGATACAAATTTGGATCTGAATTTGTAACCAGAATTTGTGGTTTCCTAGTTCAAACATTTGTTTAAGTTCCTCCTTTCAACCAGCTGCTCCTGTGTTAGTATGGATTCATCTGTGTTTTGGATCTGATTTTTTCCATGTGCTAAAAGGTTCGACTGCCATTTGGGCATATCCATGTGAAGAATGTCTCCAAATCTTTGTTTCAGGTCTTAGGTCTGCATGAGGAGCAGTTAACTATTGGCAGTAAGCCAGCAAATCTTTATCTCTATTTGGAAATTTCGAAAAAATTGGAAACTGAGAACATTCTTCTGTTCCTAAGTCTCGTCTGCAACAAAGTCAGATTAAACGCTTTTAGTTTCAAATTAGTGTCGTTAAAGTTTGGTAAATAAATCATTCATAAAGGGTAGGTCTTTTTGAGTTAATTGTGTTGCAAGTCCTTATCTTTGATTTTTACAGGAATTCGGAAACTAAATCAAAGGAGAATAAAATCGATTTAAAATTATGCACTTTTTGATAAACAACGTACTTTTGTGTAAATATATAAACGCTTATTATGTGTAAATAAGTTAACGATTATAGTCTTCTTCATTTTTAAAACAATATTGAGCAAATAATCTCTAATTGAAGGCATTCCTTTTCATTAAAAAAACAAACTTTTCTAATGACATAATCTAGTGATCAATGCACACTTTTACTAGGATTTGTTGTGAATAAATGATGTTGATGAATAACACAACGTGCCGAAAATGCATTTAAATTTGGTACAGTATGTTTTAAGTATGCCAGAAAATCAAGGCTATTTCCTTAACTTTATTATTTTAAATAAATTTAATGTCAGAAAATAGCGTTTCATCTTTTTTATCCGTTTCCAAACATTTAGCCATACTTCAAAAGCTCAACACCGGATTGTTAGCATTGTTTCTTCGGCTCACTCTGTGCTGGATTTATCTATTTGCTAAACCAGGGGCCGTCCATAAATTACGTCACTCTCCAGAGGGGGGAGGGATGTATGAAAGTGTGACAGTTTGTGACGGGGAGGGGGTGTCCGGCCATGTGTGACGTCACGGTGTTTTAATTATTTTGTTATTAAACATAAATTTTTGTCCGAAAATGTGACGTACTTTAGGAGGGGGGGTACGAGGTTTGTGACAGGGGGAGGGGGGAGTTAAAATGGTCAAAAATAGTGTGACGTACTTTATGGACGGCCCCAAGCTATAGCAGAGGGCCCCGGCTTTTTTTACCCCCCAGAATTTGGAATATTTGGAACCGACATAGAATATCTGGACTTCAAAAGGCCCCCCCCATATCTCAAATAACATCGGGCCCAATTAAGTCTAAATCCAGTCTTGGGCTCACTCATTCTCTAATCTGTTGCAACGAACCACTGTTAATAATTAATTACGTTTTTAATGGAATGCTACAGTAAAGCCCTTTTGAAAAAAAGTATTTGATGACAGGTTACAATTTAGATAAATATAACTTCCCGACACATAAAAAAATACACAACCTTGAAACGTTTGAAATTTCAAGTTAAAACATGTATTTTTCTAAACTATCCATAAGAATTCCGCATTTCTTACACATCTAGCTTGACCTGTCAGCAAACCAAGTATTTTGATTGGTTTTAAATGTGGAAATTACAGTAGTTTTCTTTCCTTTTCTAAGTAAGCAGCATTTTATTCCATGACTGATATTACCTAAGATGGTATTTAATTAGTAGAAAAGGCATTTACATACTATTTTATTTATAATTAATTATTTTAATTTCCATTTCAATAAAATTTGATCAGTTTTCTTATTTAAATTAAACCTTGCGCGGACCCTGGCGTTGTTCAGGGACCCCCCCCCCCCCAAATGAATTTTAATATCCACCAACTCCCTAAATGATACCAGGGACCCCTGGGGGTCCGTACGGACAGCTTTGTGAACCACTAATATAGACAATTATTACTTCATTTTTCGTGTCTGGACCCGAGATAAATTATTTTAAACAATAGATAGATATTCTGATTTTGATTGTATCTGCGAGACGCAGAAGGCTGCATAGAAGGATTTTAGCCCGAAATAATTCTGTCTGTGAAAGCAAGAGATGAATGAGGCAGATAAAACCAACTTTTTAAAATCCTTTATATTAACTTGTGATGTCTTAGCCCGTGCGACCGACCGTGAGTGCTTGCTTGCCGAAAAAAAACTTTGAATCGATTTTTAATCCACTTTCTCGTAAGTTAGCGAACTGAAATTTTGCAGGCAGACTCATGCCGATGATAAAAAAATGATGTATCAAAATTTCAGATCGATCGAATGGACATTAATTGAATTAATGAACTTTTAAATTATTTTATTTATCTCTATGTATCATGTTAATTATTTAAATAGAGTGTTGTAGTGCTTAATGTGTTTTAACAACCTTTCATGTCGCGCAATAAGGTGCGCATTACATTGACATTACTTTTCAAAAATATATTCACGATCGGTGCGCATTATTTTAAACACTTTTTACAAGACATAACTAGAATTTTGTATTTTCGGATTGTTTTGCCCTGCGCATTATAATGAACATCCTTATAGAATATAGACTAGTTATGTCTCGAATATAAATGATTTATAGTCAAAAACTTAGTTTTTGTGGGTTTTTTTTTAAATTTTCGAAATGACTTTGATGTTTTTGTGCGCTTGTGTTTTGTTTCGTATTAAGTCTATGAGAATAGAGGTAAGCCAAAATGATCCATTGAATAGCTTCTAATTACAATTTTTTTTTTAGTTTATCCCTAGGGAAAACTTAAAAGATAATTGAAACCCGGATAGTCTAATATTTCAAACTAAGGCTCTATATAACGATGTGCAAAAATGGTAATTGCCCTTATGTCTCAATCCAATAATAATTTTAAGTCATAATTCAGGTTTAAAAAAAATTATAAGCGCTTTATTGTTACTAAGCCAATGGTGCCACTTACATTGTATTTGAACTTCTGCTAGTGATGTCTCTTCAATTTGCTTGGCGTGAACGCTGTGTATACTACCCGACCTGTCTGGATAAGGCAAAATTTGTCCCATGGATTGAACTGTTTTACTACATTCCTTCTTCCACATTGAATCCAATTTTAACAATATATTTTTATCACCAAAGTCTTCTGGCTCAACCATATCACCTACATCTTGACCTGGACAAGTGTACAAGTTTAATGAGTTTGGACGAATTCCCGGTAAAGAAACAGTTGGTTCTGTTACGTTTTGGGTCATACTTTTCAATTCAGCTACGAATTTTTGCAGTTTTAATTCATCTGACGCGTCATGTACCATCAAGTCAGCGAAAAATTCCTCATACGACACATCATTCTGAACTTCCGTGTTGGAAGATGAATCCGTTTGTTTCTTGAAGTCAACACACATGACCTTATTAGATTCTTGTGAAATAAAAGTGTCCATGCCTCTGTTTTTTATGTTCAACTAATAATTAAAAAAATAATGAAAACAATATTATAAGCATGAATTTTACTACGGATCTTAGGTATGAAACAACAATGAAAGAGTCAGTCAAGATAATAACGTGTTCAGTTTAAAACAACAACAACAAACAAAACAACAGCAAATCTTTTTATAAGAGACATGAGTACAAATAAAATCGCTCCCTAAACGAGACATAATTTAAAAGACACATTTGATAATCATGACGCAACCGATGTTTTTGACTTACTTTTTTCCACAGACTTTGACACTTGTGCAACACTGTGTATGTGCATGTCTCAAATAGAATATTAAACTGTGTGCTGTACCGACCACCTGGGTAAGAAAAATTGAAATTATTTTTATTTTGATAAACTTCTAATAAATTAATGTAGCCTGATGCCTTTTCGTTTGCGTTAGTACTGAAAGTTTATTATTATAAATATGTCATACCATTTGGGAAAACTTCACTTATAAATTGTCCTAAAATTGTAGATTGTATTATTCGAGAAAAATAAAGATTGTTTTTTTTGTTATCGATTACCATATCTTATATTTAAGAATGAAAATAAATTATTTCTCTTAAAGAGGGAGTATGTATAACATGTCAGTGCTGAATGATTGTAACTTCATATAATTTAAAGAAAGCAAGGGACCAGCAATTTACTATAAAAGAAACTGTAAAAATAATTATCATTAATTAAAAATTTGCAACTTTTTTTTAACACACGCAGTATTTTACAAATTAAAACCTGCCAGCTTAAAAGAAAAAAAATCTGCAGGCGTGTTCGTGTAAGGTGTCTTGGCACCCCGAGGTATAGCTGGTTTAACAATTAATAACCTCATCTATATATATATAAATCAAAGTATGTCTGTATGTGTGTGTGTGTGTGCTTGTCCGTTGTAACTGACTAAACTATTCATCCGATCGTCATGAAAATTTTTAAGACTGTTAAGTACCCTCACGGAATGGTAACTGGCTACATTTTTTCTCAATCTAACACTAAAGGGGCGCCGGGGGCCCAAAATGTGAATTTTTGCTTATATGAGCTATATAAAAAATAATTTAATCGCTAACTACTTGCTATATTGATTGATCTTAACCAAATTTTGCAATCAAATTCTTGATAGCCATTATTAAAATACCACAGTGCACTAAACTCCTAATGGCAACTCCTTCGAGGATGGGGGCCCCTAAATACGTGTTTTCTTAAACGTTTACGATTTTTTTTTCACTATTCAATTATTAAAGGTCTTGACAAATAATGATAAATGTATCAATTATTATCCATCTTAAAATAAACAGTTGTTTTGAGCTTTATATCTTGCCCTGAATGGGCCCCTGGGGCCCTTAATGTCGTTTTTTGCCTATATAAGCTTTATAAAAATTAGTTTAAGCGATAGCTACTTGCTACATTGATGGATCTTAACCAAACTTGGTATATAAATACTTGATAGTCAATATTAAAATATTATAGGGCACTAAACTCCTAATGGCAACTTCTTCAGGGTTGGGGGCCCAAAATACCAGTTTTAGTAAACGTTTAAGATTTTATCCCTCAATTTAATTATTAAAGTTCTTAACAAATAATGATAAATGTATCTATTATTATCCGTATTGAAATGAACAGATGTTTTGAACTTTATATCTTGCCTTGAATGGGCCCCTGGGGCCTTTAATCTCATTTTTTTCTAATATGAGCTATATAAAAATTAGTTTATGCGTTAGTTACTGAGTAAATGAATGGATCTTAACCAAACTTTGTATAAAAAAACTCTGTATCCCATATTAACATAATAAAGGGCAATGAACTTCTAATGTCCATTTCATCGGGGCCGGGGGGCCCCAAATGTCTTTTTCGTAAATTTTAAAGATATTTTTCCCATTCATTTTTTAACAATCTCGATAAATATATTCATAATGAAACGGAATAAAAATGAACAGATTTTT
>MUZC01001727.1:1656-23814 GCA_002072015.1 Radix auricularia | reverse complement strand
TTTTTTTTTTTTTTTGCTTATACAAATTCAAGAGTCTATAAATAATTACTATAGGAAACTGAACTCTTTATGTTCATTCCTTCGGGTAGGCGGCCGCAAATTTTTTTTGTAATGCACGTTAATAATTTAATTCCCCAAGCAATTTTACACTATATTGAGAAACATAGCTTGAATACAAATTATCACTTATTTTAGAGCCTAGCCCTTTAATGTCGTTTTTTTCTTTTTTTTTAAGCTTTAAAATTATTATTTTATTTATCTATTTGCTATGAAACTTGGACTTTTTTTTCACACTTCCGTGTAGGTTTCTGGCATAATTGTTTTTAAAACATATCACTCATTGGATTCTTAAATTGTCATTTTTACTGAGATCGTTGCAACGCACGACCGGGTCTGCTAGTAATAAATAAATATAAAGTTTCCTCCATTGTCTTTGATGAATGTACAGAACACCACAAAAAAGAGAAGAAAAAATATTACGGGAAATGTTTATAAACAGATAGAAAAAAAACAAAGCATCAGTTCTTTCACCATGAACACAGGCTGTTAAGGGTAAAGTTTTCCACCAACTGCAACGTGGCCTTTTTGCATTTATCCAATACTCTTTGGTCAACTTAAGTTAGCTGTGCAATTTAAAAAACAATTACAGCCAAGTTAGAAAAAAAATCAGCGTTCACGCTTTCTGAAAAAAATGTGTTAGACAGAGGAATTAAAGAGATCGGTACTGGCAAAATGAAATATTTAATTCAATAAGACATTTTGTCATTTATAAACCCAATCTTAATCTGAAACTGATTCGCCTGATTCAGTAACAAATGGGAACCATAGAGAGACAGTAGGTGAAATCCTGGCACGTGGCGGCCGGGCACTGCGGTACGACCCAATCAGACAGGGTTGACGCAATGGCAAAGGCAGGCGCAGCCCAGCCCCAACCCGAAAAGCCCTTGACCCAAATGGGGGTTATGTCGTGGCTAAAAGACCATTTCCATGAGAAGTGGCTTGAGGGCTGGGCAAATGGGAATACGGCCAGGAAGGTATACCAGAAAATGCCGCGACCGAGTAAAAGCAATCCCTGGTGGAGACTTGAATGTAGTAATAAGACACTCATAACACGCATGAGGACTAATCATTGTCCCATACTAAGTTACTTGTATAAGTTTGACAACAGGAGGGAACTGGCCTGTCGGCTTTTTGCTGCCCGGAGGAGACGGTGGCCCACGTACTCGAATGTTGCCCCGAGTTGGACGGGGTTTTGGAGGGTGAAGTTGCGTTACCTGCAGAGGATTACCTCTATGGCGATGCCCGCTTGATGAGGCTTGCTTGCGATAAATTGAACCGGGTCTTAAGAGCCTAACGGTTCGACCCAAAAGAGAATGTACATTCACTAGTAAAAAAGAAACTGGACGTAATGGTACGTTGATTTCATTTATCAATTTAGCTGAAAATAAATTTAACCTTACTTTAACCTTAGCAGCAGTTGTATTATTTATTGTTAAATTGTTTGTAAATATCATTGTACTCACTACTATAAATAGATAAGTAGGTCTGGCACACATTCCAGAACGTAAATGTTTCACGAATGGGTGATGGCCGAATAAATAAGCTTTTTTTCCGAATAGCGAACACTTTTCAAAATCGTTGGATGACGTGTTTTAAAATAAAAATTATTATGATTATTTAAAATAAAATATAGTTAAATATTTCTTTTCAAAAGGGGTTGAACCTTCCGGGGTCGAAGTGTCCGACCACCTTGTATCTACACCGTAGAATTTTTTTCAGATATACTTTTGAAAATTAATTTTTTATATAAGAATAATTCACCATAATATTATTATACATTAAAAAATAAAAACAGTTTGAAATAGTCATTTGTAACGTTTAATTTACGATGATTTGAAAAAGTATATACACTTATAACTAGTCGACATTCAGCGTACATTCATGATTGTGATAAATGCGACATTCGTCCTCACAGGTCATTCCAAACCTATCTAACTCCACCCCGAGCCGATGTAATCGGGCAATAAAAAGGCAATGTGGTTAGATGGTCCCTTTTAAAGGTGCCTAAATTCTCGCTTACCCACCCACCACTCTCTTTATTTTCCTCTCCCATAACCCTCGCCAGCACATGGCGTGCTGTGGTGGTCACTGAGTCTACCCATTGTAACATGTCATTATGTAAGCCCCGGAAAAAATGTAAATAACAATGGCTTTACGTAGACACATGGCATACGGACCCAGCCGCTTGGATGTTATTATTGTCTGCTACGCGGCGGCATTAACTGTTAAAATTTGTTTACTTTATATTCTGACAACTTTGTACGTCTTATTAAAATAAGTATTTCTGCGAGGGAGGTCTTCTCGTGTTAATGAACACAAGAGGAAGGGTGCGGGTTTGTAATGGTTCCGGCGCCTGCGATGCGTATTGTTTAGCAAGTAGAAACATTTAAAAAAAACAAAACAACAACAACAACAACAACAACAAAAGTTCATTAATTTTGTTATCACTCTGATCTTTGAACGAATTAAATACATACATTTAAAAAAAATAAAATAAATTAGGTCCTTTTTAAGTGTGTTTTTCAATTCATTGTAAATTAAACGATGCAAATAACTATTTCAAACCGTATTTAATTTTTAATACAGAATAATATTATGTTAGATTATTTTTATAGCAAAATTAATTTTAAAAAGTATAAAAAAAAAAACTTCTACGTGTAGATACGAAGGGGTCGAAACGTCCGGGGTCGAATCGTCCGGGGTCGAAGTGTCCGACCACCGTTCAGAACAACCTGTCCTGTCGCGCAACAAGGTGCGCATTATATTGACAATACTTTTTAAAAATATATTCACGATCGATGCGCATTATATTAAACATGCATTACAAGACAGCAAGAATTTTGTATTTTGGGATTGTTTTGCCGGCTTATTTTAATGAACATCATTATAGTTATGTCTCGTATATAAAGGATTTATACTAAAAAAACTTATTTTTTTACGGGTTTTTTTTTATTATTAGAGAGTGAAATTGATTGATTTCCATTTTCATCATGTGTTCCTTCTTATGAGCTGATAAATACTGTCATCAGGAAGCAGCGGTGACTAACGATATTGATAGGATACAAAATACACTCAACAATTGTATACTCATGTTGAAAATATAAGAGAGAATGCCATTAGAAGATTGATCTCACCAGTCACACCAAGAGCTGCAATATTTAAATATAAACCTATCGTCTTTGGTAGACAGAAAGATGGCATACATACCACAAAAACTAGGCCAAAAATTAACTCCACTGATTAGAGAGTAATGTAAGTAAGACTTCTGTACAACCCGAGGCATACCATTTAAGATATATCGTAAACATTTGATGGTGCTTGAGCACCCCATTCATATGACTGCAATATGTCGCAATCAGTCAATTATATGTATTTAAAGTCATTATTTACTTTTACATAATCTTTATTTCGGTCTCTCAATATGTATATTGGCACTGAAATAAATACAGGTAATTATTTTGCTAACTCCAATCTACTTTAAAACTAAAGATTGACATTTTTTCCACACTTTATTCTTGAAGACTCACTTCTCTAGTACAAAAAAAATATATTTAATTGCACTAGAAGGGCCTTTCAAATGCAGTATTTTATTGATTTTGATCATGATCGCCTTAATTAGTTAAATGTTTCCAATGGTCACGAGTTCAAATCCATGCGAAGGCAAGCATTTGTTCCTGTGACCTAAGGAGTCCCTGAGTCACCCAGCTCCGAATGGGTACCTAATTAACAATAGTAAGGCGGCTGGGTAATGCGTGGAACCCTCATAGCCGTGGCCTGTGACCACTGCATCCCTTGCCAACAGATCATCTGTCATGGTCTGTGGACGCAATTATCCTCTGCATAGAAGATGCGTTTGTATATCTAAGATTAACAGATTTATTTATAATTTTCTTTATGAAAAAAAAATCACATTTAAAACTAAAACAAAACAAATAAATAAGGAAAAGAAAAAAAAAACATGGATTAATATAGGACGCAATAATCTTCTGTATAGAAGGAGCGTAAGTATTAGAGAAGATAAAATAAGGAATATTTTTCACTTGTTTTTTTAAAACCGCATTTAACATATTTAAAAAAAAAAGTAGTATGATAACAAAGTTAGTTTACTTATTGAATATATTATATTTATTTTACTCATGGCATACATTAAAGTAAGTTTAGTCATGGAATACCTTAAAGTAAGTTATTCATGCAATATCTTTAAGTAATTTTAGTCATGGAATATTTTAATGTAAGTTTAGTCATGGAATATCTTAAAGCAGGGGTGTCCAAACTTTTTTCATGGTGGGCCATATTCCTTTTTGGAAAGATATTCGCGGGCCGGTTTAAAATAATATTATAAAAATGACATATTATGATGAGTTTTTATTGTAAAATTTTAATGTGAATGGTGAAACTGAGATCTTGAATGCAGTAAGTGGTGAGGTCAGGCTCAATGATATCACGTATTTGTGAGTCACCTATTCTCGTCCTCACACAGATCTTGTTAAAATTCATAACTGAAAATGTCTGCTTACACAAGTATGTCGAGCCAAACAAGCTAAGAATTTTTCAAACAAATAATCGAATTCCTTTTAATATCTCTTTAACCATGAAACTCACTGTAAAAGTCAAAGAGAAGAAATTGTCAGCTGCGATATTCAGCATCAGTTTGCAGCTTGATGAATTCCAGCTGCAAATTGCCGCAGTATTATCAAAATATACAGAGAAATTTGAAGATTTAAAAAAAAACAACCATGTTTATCTTTTCAATAATTATTAAGTCATGAAAGCGTCTTTGAAATTCATCAGCCAAGTATGTGATATCTGCAACATACCTATGCATTTGCTAATTGAAGCTTCTTTCTGGTAAACTTGTCATGATTTCCTGCAGTGAGGGGAAATGTGTGGTATTAGGCTGCATTTGAAAAAGTTGCCTTTGAAAAAGTTGCAGCTTGTTCCCAAAGTCCTTGATATGTGAATATAATTGGCTTACCACTGCATTGTGCCCTTGGAGAATTGTGTTAAGAAGGTTTATATGTCTTTTCACATCAACCGAAAATGCAAAATATGCAAGACAAGCAGTATCAGATAGTTCTGGAATTGGTTTTTCCTTTTATTCCATGTACTGCCCAATTTTTTTTAATGTGTAGACGCGCTGAAGAGCTGTCCCCCGACTAAATCATCTTATATTATTGTGATACACAACATCTTTGTATTCTCTCTGGATGTCAAAAAGACACTGCTAAAACTGGCTGTGAAACAGGGTTTTAGAGCAAATAGAGTTCATATCCTTTATCACTGGCTTAAGGACACGATCACATGAAATGTGTTTAGCACAAAGAACTTCTTTATGAATGACACAGTGAAGTTTAAAAACTTTGCCAGCCTGACTAAGCTGACTTTGTTACAGACACGTTTGGCTAGTCAACTGCTCACGAGTCATGGCGCTAGCCATCAGTAATAAATAAAGATATTGTTTACTTGGTAATTTAACGTCATGGACAGCCGAACAAACAGAACCAAATACATTTGTTCCCCTTGTCGATCTTTAAGACTGAAGTCTAGTAATTGGTAAACATTACAATGTTATCGACTTTTGCCATCCTTTGACATACTCAAAACAGTAAAACTTGTCGACTTTTCTTATAGTTAATGTTGTTAAAAAATAATACGTTAGTTTATTAATAATATCAGATGAGGCCGTGGGCCAGTAAAAATTGCTTCGCGGGCCGGTTTTGGACATCCCTGTCTTAAAGTAAGTTAACACATGGAATATCTTAAAGTAAGTTTACTCATGGAATATCTTAAAGTAAGTTTAATCATGGAATATCTTAAAGTAAGTTTTACTCATGGAATATCTGAAAGTAAGTTTACTCATGGAATATCTTAAAGTAAGTTTAATCATGAAATATCTGAAAGTAAGTTTTACTCATGGAATATCTTAAAGTAAGTTTACTCATGGAATATCTTAAAGTAAGTTTACTCATGGAATATATTAAAGTAAGTTTAATCATGAAATATCTTAAAGTAAGTTTTACTCATGGAATATCTTAAAGTAAGTTTACTCATGGAATGTCTTAAAGTAAGTTTAATCATGAAATATCTGAAAGTAAGTTTTACTCATGGAATATCTTAAAGTAAGTTTACTCATGGAATATATTAAAGTAAGTTTACTCATGGAATATCTTAAAGTAAGTTTACTCATGAAATATCTGAAAGTAAGTTTAATCATGAAATATCTTAAAGTAAGTTTAATCATGAAATATCTTAAAGTAAGTTTTTCTCATGGAATATCTTAAAGTAAGTTTACTCATAGAATATCTTAAAGTAAGTTTACTCCTGGAATATCTTAAATTAAGTTTAGTCATTGAATATCTTGAAGTAAATTTAATCATGGAATTTTCTTAAAGTAAGTTTTACTCATGGAATATCTTGCCACGGAGCATCCATTTGTGTTAAGTTGACTTTTTAGCTTTTCTAAATTTTGTGTACATCCTGAATCTTGACAATCCGGGATGTGAATTTTTGCCTGTGACATCTAAACAGATACAGAGGTAGAAAGCTTTAATTTGGAATCTGAAAAGAAAAGAAAGAGATATAATTTAGATTCCATGGGAACAAAATGTGGGTGAGACTGAAATCAGGCTCATACTCATAGATAAGGAGATTGATAACAAGCAAACAGAGTATGTATGAGCCTGACTAGATGTCACAAAACAACGAGAGAATGAGCGTATGCGCAATATATTGGTTTTGATCACCTGTTTGTCACCGCAATGATCTCTTGCACAAAATCATCATGCAGGATCAGTCTGGAGAATAGACTTATCCAATAATATGGGACCCTTGCACCCCATGGGGTGGTGTTTTATTATTACGGAGATACTGATTATTCGCCACGCCACTCTGTCCCGTGCTATACAATATCTTACTACTCTCTTATTGCTCTCTTTGGATCTGGATTTCATCGCATCTAAGTTTTAATTTCTATTTATTAAATACTATAAAAGTCCAGGTAACTTGATCTGTAATGCCAAGGAACATAATCAGCATATTTGTTTTTTAAATTGAAATATAGAATTACAAATCATAATAATTTTTTGGTTCCGAAATTAACAGAGTGTGTGAAGATTTTCGCAATAAAATATTATATGACTTCATTGTTTGAGCCTTCATGGAACGTCACAATTGAAAACAAACATTTAAACTTTTAAGATGAAATTGCATTATATTAAATATATGTATAATATTTACTTTGGAAATTGGTGGCACATTTAATATTATAGAAAGGGTTGCGTTTGTGAAATTTTGAGCGGTATTTTTCAATAAGAAAATATCTCAAATCTTGGTCAAATTCATTTTATCTTAGCCACTGTTAAATAACTATATAAATATATTTTTTAAAAATTTAATGTCAGGCGAATTATCAAACTTACATTTTAAAATAAGTGTTCATTCACCTACATATAGAACCGGACGGAAACGAATTTTACACGGGCGTAAAACATCATCAAAATTGCATGAAATAAAATTTTAAAATAGAAAATGTCACTCCCAACCTCATTTGAAGCATTTAACAAGTTATTTCTGATAAAAACAATGTGAACTTTTTTTAGGTGTAAGATTTATTTACGCTAGGTGCTTATATAATTAAAGTGTGTGTTTTGGATCGATTGCTCTATAAACAGACATTACGGAAAGGTGTGTTGACCTTAAAGGCTCAGTTATTTTAATTTAGAACATGGAATATTATACGAGTTATAAACACTTGTGTAAGAGTGGAATTGTTATTTTTATAAAGAGGAGCAACTTTGTCAACTATTGGAAGGGTACTTTTCATTTGTAGGGGCATGAGTTTATAACATGGCCAAACCTTTGGAGGCAACAACACTATTTCTTATCCACTGATTATAATATCCTTTTGCACAGCTTAAGATAAACCAGCAGGGTAAATTTTAAGCCCAAACTTTGAGACTCAACGTGTATCTTTTAAACAAATAAACAATACTCCAAACCCACCTACCCTAGGCATCAATAGACACATAAGTAATATATAGCTCAATAAAACATATCTAATTTGTCCTGAATTAAGGTCATGCATAAACTGTTACGCAGTGGATGTTTTGGATTAAAGGGTAGACAAAGGATAAAGCTTACCATTTTAAAAAAAATATGTTGAATATTGCTAGACTAATGCGATGGCATGGCACGTGCTTTGGTTAATTACTGTAGAGTTGTCTATTGGAGCAAGAGTGTATGTTTGGGGAGGGGGTATGAAGGTGCGTGTGTGTCTTTTGGTTATTTCTATGTCTGCTAATGTTGCGCCTCTAAAAAGACTACCAGTATTTATCTTCTTAAACCAATATTATTTGTTTGAATTTACGTCTTGAAAGTGTTTTCTTTATTGTAATATATATCTATTATTGGTTCTAGCATCAGAAAAAATTATATTGCAGGTTGGTATACTTTTTAGATAAATCGGTCAACTTTATATGGGCAAATAAAAAACCATTAATTCCTTAAAATTAAATGTATAAATAGAAAATGCACACAGTATTTGATGTATGCAGCTAGTCATTAGTAAAGAAAACAATGAAAGTGTTCGTTAGGCTGGAGATTGATATACACAGGAGCGGCGTTTGAGGATGGCAACTGAGGCGAGTGCCCCAGGCCCCGCGCTTAGGTAGGCCCCGCGTTTTGGTCCTGAACATGTCTCGTCCTGGTTAATAGCCTATACATGTAGAACCAAAGAGTGGATGGTAGAATGTATGCTGGAAACGATTGTAAAGAAACGAAAGAGGCACTCTTGTAATCCTTTTTGAAGGTCAAATTCCGTAGCGTAGCTCTAGACGTCTTTGAAAGCATTACACCGTTAGCGGAAAATAGGTCAGATGTACCATTCAGCCAATCCCTTTTATTTGTGTACACGTCATTCACAATAGATTTACTAAAATAGTTATTTTTAGAAAACTGTGTCATCGGAATGGCAGTGTCTCGGTAGTGGTGCGATCGGAAACATTAATTAGCGTCATCAAAGTGATTTCTCTGTACGATATCAGAATGAGTGGAAGAGATCGCGATAGATTTCGCAAATATGACTCAGGCGCAGAAAAAGCTAAAAAAAGCAAGCTAAGAGAAGAATTCGACAGAAGTCAAAAGGGAGCACCGGATAAGTACTTTCCAAAACAAGCAGATAAACAAGATTTTGATTGTCCTGCTGTTGCTGCTGTGGACTCTATCATAGCGACCACTGTTAATGATACAAGTGACAGTGTTTGTTGTGAATCTACCACCGCGTCATTATTGGATATGAAGTCACCACACTGTGAAGTTAGCGACAGTGAAAGCGGCTTTAGTGAAGTTGTTTCTGCAGATAACAATTTATTCCCAGGTATCGCAAAAGACATCTACTATCCGAGTAATTGGGAACATTTAACCTGTGGTTTAGGTGATTTGCTGGTTGAAAAAGGGCCAATCAGGTTACCCGATAACCATGAATATCCGAAAACGAGGAAAACAGACATTTTTCAAACAACCATTACATTCGAAAGATGTCAAACGGAGAACGTGTGGACAGACGATGGTTGAGTTACTCTTAATTAAAAGACCCAGCATATTGTTTCTGTTACAAGCTCTACGGGACATCTTCCGATGGAAAATTGGCAAACGAAGGTTGTAATGATTGGAGGCATCTTGGTGAAAAACTGAGAGCACACGACATATCTAAAGAGCACATCAAAAGCATGCTAAAGTTGCTTGAAGCTCTAAAGTGGATGTCAAGGTCCGATGGGATAGACAAAATGATGCTGGAACAGATCGAGAAAGAAAAGCTTCATTGGCGCGGAGTCCTGACAAGAATCCTGGCTATTGTGCAGTATCTTGCAGAGCACAACAGCGCTTTTCGTGGAAAGACAGAAAAGCTTTATGATCAGAACAATGGCAACTTTTTAGGCTTGATTGAGATGCTGGCGAAATTTGAACTCAAAATATTTCGAGAAATTGTGCCTGAAAGTGTAGGTACAGCCATACAGTGCCTTCAGTACCTGTGGATTGTGCGGGATTCCTTTCCAAACACCGCGGTGGCGTACATAATCTTGCTGACCGTTCCTGTGACCGTCGCAAGTGCCGAGAGAAGTTTCTCCAAACTGAAGTTAATCAAAAACTATCTGAGATCAACCATGTCTCAAGAGAGGCTTTGCGGTCTGGCAATTCTATCAATCGAAAAAGACGTTGCCACAAATTTGGACTACAAAAATCTGATCAACGATTTCTCCGCCATGAAGGCAAGAAAAATGAACTTTCGTCTGTGAGTGGTAAGTGGTTTACTAACTGTACATAAGAAGAAACCACGGAACTTGACATCTATTAGTGGAAAACAGTCATAAAACATGCATGTCTGTCAAACGTTAATTACCGCATGGCTAATAATACGTGATTCGCTATTGGAATAAGTTATGGTCAAGGTATCCTGCATGTCGAAATCCACAGTTCACTTTCAATTAGCAAAACGCATTATTTTGCAATATGTCTGCCAATAAATTGCACTTTAAATCACGTCGTAACCGGCACGTCATTTTTCGATAAGAATAAACCGTTGTTTATAGACCAGAGAAAATAATGAACTTGTAATAATTTAATAAAAAGGTGACACGCGGTGTTAAAATTTCACAATAATCAAGATATTTCATATTTTTAAATACCATAGCATACTGGTGCTTAGCGATCTTTACTAGTAGTCTGGCCCCTCGGGGTCATTGCTGGCACTAGGCCCCGCGCTTACCTAACGCCACCACTGGATATACATTAGGTGTTTAAATAGTATACACGATTTATTTCTGCATGGGCTTAAGAGTTTAGGTAATAAGTGGAACAGTTATTTTTATATTTAGTAGTAACTTTCTGACATTTTAAAAGGTAATTTTTTATTGGTGAGGGCTGGAGTCAACATTATCCTGGGTGACATAAACACTGCAGCTTAGTAGCTGTTACCTACTTTTTTAAAAATAACTTAATCTAAAGCAGCAAAGTAAATTTTAAGCCTAAACCTTGCGATTTAAAATATTTCTTGAAAACAAATAAACCCCATAACCAACATAATTGAGAAAAAATATTTACATACATATTATCTGGCGCATTAAAAAATAAATCCTATTCAGTTGACAAGGGTCATGCTTAGTTTGGACATAGAAAAAAATGTTTTGGGGAGCTTTTCCCGTGAAAAAATTAATCTTCAGAACAAATATTTAAGAGGTAAAGAATGATGAAACATATAATTTAAAAAAATGGGTAGACGTCAAGAAAAACGAGGTTGTATGGCAAAGGCTTCGGGTAAAAACTGTACTGTTATTTAAGGTGTAAATATATTAAAAGGAAAGAAATATCACGGTTATTACGACTTATATACAGGATCTAGCATAAGAAAGTGCGTGTTCTGTCGAAAAATAATACTACTAACAACTCATTTTGTTACAAGCTGTTTTAATTTTATTACATCAATATTATACAACAGAATAAAGTTTCGTATAAAGACCAATTTCAAAGGCAAAACATGTAGTTCACAAAATGGCAGTTTTCTTTTAACTGTATAAACTTTCTTGAAAAAAAAAGATTTCTTAACCATTCTGATTTAAAATTAAATCCCTGCATAGTAGAGTTAATGTTATTTATTAAGACCTTAAAAAAAGGTAATTTTTTAAGCTGAAAAAAGCTACAATGAAAGAAAAAAAATAAAGCTTCAAAATAATCCGTTTTTAGTGGAACAAGTATCTACTAATATAGTGAATTCTTACTATTAGGAAAAAAAAAGAGCGGGACGCCTTTATGAATGACATAAGATTTATTGGAAGATCAATCTCTCAGCATTTTTTTTTAAAATGAAAATTATTTTAATGTTATTATTCGTGTGAAAAGAAAATGTGTCTTAAAAAAATGTACATTATTTTCCACCCTCCCCAGGCCTCAATATTCTAATAAATATTATCTGACTAAAATATATCCCATTCGTCTTGAACTAAATTTATACTTAGACTATAAACTGGAATGGGTGTTTTGGATAGCTTTTCCTGGAATCAATGGAATCATTTGGAAATGTATTCTTTTCATTTTTTGATTCATGTGAAAAGAAATTGAGCATTGCCCGTTAGAATTCTGTAACTTTTAAGGACCTTTGTTATTCTGGTAGAGTATATAGAGAAATGCATGCATTAAAGCAGAAATAGCAACATTGATGGGTAATATTGTGGAAGTCCTGAGCGTGGGTAGGCGGCAGGGGGCCAGAGGTGCGAAATGTGAGGTTCTGATGTTACCTTGCTTGAATTGGGAATCAAGGAGCATGGAAGCCGCGAACGATCATCTTATCCTTTGAAGACGAGAACTGAACAGGCTGACCATAATTCTAGCTCTGGTGTTAGACACGGGAGTCCGAAGGACTCAGGCAAAGGTGTGATGTAAGGGCCGTAACTGGTAGATGAAAGGACGCCGACAATTGGGAACGGGTCGAAGCAGCGGACGAGGGAATGGGGATTAGTGACCAGAGTGGGGTACGTCCAACCAAACCCACCCCAGTCTTACCTTGGGGTGATACAAGATGATTGACAGTTGAATTTCGGACAATGGGAATTTGGGGGCGGAGACTGACGGGAAGTAGAGGGGACGCACTGATGAGAACTGGACTCACGAACACACTCACACAAACACACGCAGAAGACGAGGATAGGAATACGGACAAAAGATAGGAACACAGTCAGTTATGGAGACACACTGAGATAGGGATAAGTGTTAGAGTAACCATAATTAACGAAGCAAGTAATTAAACAGAATTTAGTTGTACATCAGTCTTTGAGTTGGTGTTTGAACAATAAGTAACCAAAAGTGTGTACTGTCTGAGTGAAAGAATAAGAGACACTTAACACGAGAACACATAGGTTCCCTTCAATATTTACATTCATCATACTTTGCATTTTCTCGACACACATATCGGGATTTTTGTGAAGAAAGGGTTTGATTTATCACTTCGCTAATTTCCTGAGGCGCTTACAATCATTTTTAAGGGGAATTTGAGACCCAAAATATAATAAAGTTATTCTTTTTGTGCCTACCTCGTAGCGTAACACGGGCTTGTGCTCGTAGTTAATCGGGAAAACAAATGCGCTAAAAACATCTTTAGGATATATCTCCTTCAAGCAGGAAGTGATTTGTTTTTGATACATCAAAAAACCCGGTATTATATAACCAGCTCATCATTATATATAGACGCTAACGCTATAATAAGGGCTTGCAAGCCAACTTCCCACAGACGCTTGTAGTTTGTGCTTGACAAATATGTGTCAATGTTAGGCCCGAAAAAAACAACTTAAGTAACAACAAGTAATTATTGCAACTCAGTATTTTGCATCTTTTGCTTGGAATAGTTGTTTTCCGTGAATTAATTATTTGAAATTGATTTGTTTCATTCTCTTTGTTACTTTTAACAGCTGACACTCTTCTGGGTGGAAAAAACATACTCCAGTTAGTTTATAGTTTTATCAATTTAAGTGCTTTTGTAAGATTTTGATATCTTGTTTTGATTTAAGTGTTCCATAGATTATACAATCATCAGCAAATAACCTAAATTTTGTTCCTGTTGAGATATTATTGGGTAAACCATTTATAAATGAAAAAGAGTAGTGGACCTACTAAAACATCTCCTTGGCTAATGGTGCTGATTATTAAGAGGATAAATGGCACTTGGGGCAAAACCTGAAAAATTGCAATCCTCGATATAAAGACAAGCGTGGTAGATAAGGAGATAGAATGAGATACAGAAAGAGAGAGAGAAAGAGAGAGAAAGAGAGAGAGAGAGAGAGAGAGAGAAAGAGAGAGAGAGAGAGAGAGAGAGAGAGAGAGAGAGAGAGAGAGAGAGAGAGAGAGAGAGAAAGAGAGAGAGAGAGAGAGAGAGATGGCGTGATGTACAAAAAGAGATTCTTCGATTCTTTGGATTTCACCGTAGCTATGTATTATATTTTTATTTTTTATATTCGTTTTTATTTGTGTATTTTGAAAGGTTCTTTGCCGAAACGTTCTCTGTTTTGTTACGTCCTGTCAGGCTAACCTTTACCTTGTTTACGTCTATTCCATTTAATTTTTTATAAGCCTGATTGCAGTCTCACCCCTCATATTGTTTAAAGACAGATAAGATGGAGAAAAAAAAGAGAGACGGAGAGAAAGAAACAAACAGAGATAGAGAGAGATAAACTATTCATTTAATTGCCATAAAACTTTAGCAGATTGTTCAGTACACTTCCGAGATGGTAACTGGCTAAAAGATATTGAACACTGACACTATTGGGGTGCCGGGGACCCAACATTTCTTTTCTTTGGTATATGAGCTATTTGAAAATTAGTTTAAGCATAGTTACTAGTAAAATGAATGGATCTTGACCAAACGGGAAACATAAATATCTGGCATCCCTTATTAAAATAATGTAGGGCACTGAACTCTTAATTTCCACTCCTTCGGGGCCAGGGGCCAAAATGTCTTTTTTTGTATACGTTTTATATTTTATTCCCAATTCAATTTTTAATGAATTAAAGAAATATAAAAAAAATATACACATGATGAAGTTAATTAAAATGAACAGTTGTTTCAACTCTAATTAATGCATCGATTGGTGTCCGGGGGGGCCCATAATTTACACGATCTTGAAAAATATTGAAAAATATATCTAATGTAATCCAGATTGAAATGAACAGTATTTAAAAGTTCATTGATTGCACAGACTGAGCCAAAAGGCCGTAAATATCGTTTTTGCTAACATAAGCTATATGAAAATCGCTTAAGCGTTGGCAAATTGGAAAATTGATGGATCCAGATCAAACTTGGTAAATAAATACTTGAGAGACGATTTTAAAATTATGTAGGGCACTGAACTCTTAATGCCCATTCCTTCAGAGCGGGGGCCGAAATGTCTTTTTCCGTATACGTTTTATATTTGACGCCCCATTAAAATTTAGTGAGCTTAAGAAATATAGATGATGAAATTGATTAAAATGATCATGTGTTATGAACTTTACATTTTGCATCGAATGGCCGCTTGTGGGCCCACAATTTAGATTTTTGCTTATATGAGCTGTAAATAAATTATTTAAGCATTAGATTTTGGGAAATTAATAGATTTTGACCAAACTTTTTAGAGCCTATATGAGAATAATGTAGGGCATTATCCAGATTGCAATATATTGGGATATTGAAATTTACATTTTGCTCAATTTGGGGCGTCGCGCCATTATGGTCTTTAAATATTTAATTATAGAAGATTATTATTTTATTTAATCGTTCGCCCTGATATTTTGATAAGTTGTAAAGTAAATTGGAATAAATTAAAAACATTATTACTTATTTTTGCGCCGTTGCCCGTAATATCGTTTTGTTTTCTATGTAAGCTTTTAAAATATTATATATTTCATGCAATCGCCATGAAACTTAGTTTTTTTAGGAAACTTCTGCAAAGGTGTCTGGCATAATCTTTTGTTTTTTAAAACATACCACGCTTTGATTTATTCCATTTACCCATTTATATTGAGATCCTTGCACCGCGCGACTCGTCAGCTAGTATTTCATAAAACACATGCGTGTGATGAAACTAACGCAAGAGTTAGTAGCGCGACATCCCATTAGACTTACATTATAAACATTATGTGTCACATATTTTGACCCCATTACTATGATCGAAGCAAAATGTATAAAGCTTTAAACAAATTCACTACACTTACTATATTTGACTGTAAACACTCATTGGGTTTCAAAGCTGTTCAACATTTCTAATTCTGTGGTGTAGATCTATGAGCTGTAGGCTGGAGGTTAACTTGATTAAATATCAGCAAAGCGGGATTTCCCAGAGGCAATAACGTATATGCACTAATGTAATAATAACATAACTTACAAGAACGTCTTTTAGGGACATAGCAGAGAAGTGAATTCCCGAATTTTAAATGTTGAATTACAAAACCTATAAAAATATATGCTAAAAGTATGTTAGAAAAGAGAGTAACACTTAGTATGTGGGATGTAGCAAAGATTGGGATATATGATATAGATGATACAGAATATTAATGTTCTTGAGCATCAATAACATTAAAAGTGATGACATTTAATAACAATGACATTGGTAGTTGATGTAAGTTTATGTCGATGGCAGTTAATAAAGATGACATTGAATATCAATGACATTAGAGATAACATTAATAAAAAACACACGCATGTAAATAATCCTTTTTTCTGACACATCAGTGGGCTTTAGATATAGTTCAACTGTCAATCATACATGTAACATTCACATAGGTTCTGGAATGTCAGTAGTGCCAATTTTAAAAAAAATCTCAACAACAAAAAATACTTCTACTATGTACACCAGTTTTTTTGAAAACGTTTTCTCCTCACAAAGTCGAGAATGACAACTTCATAGATTGCAGACGGGTTGGGGAACACAAGAAACATCCATAATTTACTTGCTGAGGTAAGGTGTTTACTTGCGGATGTAAGATGTGTTATTACAGATGTAAGATATGTTCTTGCTGATGTAGGATGTGTAATCAATGATGTAAGATGTTTACTTGCTGATGTAAGATGTGTAATTACTGATGTAAGATGTGTACTTGATGATGTAAGATGGAGACCCCAAAAAGGACAAATCTTTCCAATTCAATTTTCTTTAAGGTAATAGTCTTGATTCAAATGTTTTTAACTTCCACTTTTTTAGTTGCTCCGTGCATGCTGCAGATTTTAACTTTAGACACATCCTGACAACATAGATACGCACGAAAAGTTATTTAGCTTTCTAGCATTTCTGTAACATTATATTCTCTCCACAATATTGGGTCTTGGCGTGTAGGACACACGTAATTTGTTGCTACAGTTCTTAGCTATTTGATGGAGGTATCACGAATAAAGGTTAGATGGTTCTGTAATGTTTTCTTTTGGTTTTTAATTTTATACAAGTGACCAATTCGTTTCTTGAAAATTTTCTCCCAAACAGATTTCTTTCTGTTTTTAAAAAAATAATATTTCTGACGCGTGATATTACAGAATTTTTGAAATAAAATTTTGATAAATGATTTATTTCATTGTCATATTAATGCTTGTCGTCTAATATGAATGAGGTTTGGCAATTTACTTAATGTCGGTGATCTTTTGCAGTAATTTAAAGGCGGTCATTTCAAATCCAAGCTGAAGAATAAGTTAAAATAATAACTTCATATACATATTGAATGGTGGCAATTAATATTTTCTGAAATTTATTGAAGTTCTGAACTTAATTTAATGTTTTTTTAAAACAAATATCTTTTCTATTCCCAGGTCGACATTTTAAATCATATGAATTAGAAATGTATAACTTCATTATTTTGAAAAAGCTAAATTTTAGTTTTATTTAGTTTTATCTGAAACATTTCCCACCGTTGCTTGAGAAGCAATAGTGCAAGTACGAAAGACCAGTGGCGGCGTTAGGTAAGCGCGGGGCCTAGTGCCAGCAATGACCCCGCGGGGCCAGAGTACTAGTATAGATCGCTAAGCACCAGTATGCTATGGTATTTATCCAGTGCTCCCTTTTAACTTCTATCGAATTCTTCTCTTAGCTTGCGTTTTTTTTTTAGCTTTTTCTGCGCCTGAGTAATATTTGCGAAATCTATCGTGATCTCTTCCACTCATGTTGATATTGTACAGAGAAATCACTTTGATGACGCTAATTAATGTTTCCGATCACACCACTACCGAGACAATGCCATTCCGATGACACAGCGAGAAGTCGAACGTGATAATCACATGTGACGTTAGATCACAAAATCATTTGCTTCTTACTACCCTTTCCGTAGAAATACGTCTCGGTAAACACTAATGGAGCTCTTAAATATAAGTATATTATGAAAGGTAATTAGGCCTGCATTCTCATGGCATTTTCATATGGTGAAAATCTTTGTTTTTCGTGTCTAGTGGTATGGTAAATACAGTGGCAATCCAGAAATACACAAAGGAAGAAATACATTGCCTTAAATGTATTTTAAATAATTAAAATTTATACAATGATGGAATGAATAGAAGGTAAACAAAATGCCTAGTCATAAATTGCCAAATATTTATCAGAATTTGTCTATTGAATTGGATCATTATTCTGCTTGACTAATAAATCAGACGTCTCTGTTCATAAAAAAACTTAATTTTATGCAGCTGATAGTGATAGAATGTGTCTTCATATCTATTAGCTTCCTTGTTTACGGGCACGTAATGTTCCTGCTGTGACATGTAGGGGTGACCTCTTCGCTGGATAGTTGCTGGGTGAAATACTTTGCGTGAATTCCGTGGGAAAAAAACGTTGTTCCGCTTCAGTGGGCAGAAAAGCTGGGTGCAGAAACACGTGGTGTTCCTGAGTGTGTGTGTGTGTGTGGGGGGGGGGGGATACATGTAATAGTATGGCCTGATAGATTGGTCCAGTGGTCAGGGTAGCCAAACATCAGGCAAGGGATAGAAAAAAAAAAAGGGAAAAACCTTAAGTTGGCTACCCCTTTAAATACACCCCCATTCCAACGATCAAGCATTCAGAGCAAGGCTTCGAAAGGGTATAATAATATTGTGCATATATATTATATGCAACGTAATACATAGTTCAGTGCGTGTCAATTTGGCTAGTACCGGTCAAGATGGTACAGTAAATGAATACAATGAATGAAATTAAATCAGTTTATTAAAATGATTTAAATCTTAAACAGCGACATCACCATCTATTGTAAACGGGTAGGGTTAATAAGTTAATATAATAAAATTTATTTAAGTATTATAGTGAGATGTTTCGCAGATGGCCCCACACAGCAAGACTCAGCACTTGAAAATGCCGTCATCATCATCGTCGCCTGTAGTTCCATCTGGGGGCTAGGCCACAAACACAGGCTCTCCAGGCAACAGTCTCTGTCTCCAGCTGTGCCCATTCTTTTTGGTGTCTGCCTCCATTTCCCTTTTCCAGGTTATTTTGGGTTGACCTAGTTTTTTATTGCCCTGGGGGTTCCAAGTGAGGGCTTGTCTCACGATGCTGGATGTAGGGTTTCTAAGGGTGGGGCCAATCCATCTCCATCCAGTCAGCTGTTTCTCAACTGGCCCCACTCGGCAAGACTCAGCACGTGATAAATGTAACCACATAACAGAAGATAGATAGAATCTAGTGAATAAATCATATGAGACATAATTATATGATTTTAAATGGGGCCGCACTCGACTAGCGTTCCGATGGGAAGCCAAGGACTTGTTCCCGGGGCCCAGGGCGTCCCCGAGTTCCACCCAGCTCCAAATTGGCAAAAGCGGTGATTTTAAAATAATGGAATTGAAATTAAAGATCTATCCTTACTAGGACAGGAATTGTTGATATTTTGACAAGCGAAACTGTGTCTTCCCCGATAGCGCGTAATCGCTGCGGGAGATCCAGACTCAAGGTCTTGAGCAAAAAAGAGAACGATTATGTGCCTGCATGTGTTTTTATACCTTTCTTGTTAATGGAGTTTGATTGACCAGTATCACATTTCCCTTTTAAATTCAGCCAACCATGATTGCCCGCTTTTGCCCCCCGTAACACGAGGAATACATTTGAGAAGTTTCGCCCACGGACTCCGATCTAAAATCGGGGAAGGATTGGGTTTACCATGTGTTATTTTTACCCAAGTGTTGGTGTTACGGGTCACAGAGCACGGCATTTATTACGAAACTTAGAGTCCCATAATTTTGTTACATAATCCTATGATGTGACGTCTTTTTATGCTCCTTAGTAAAGAAATATGTATCCCCAAACCACGTTAAGGCAAAGAAATCAAGGATCCAGGAGTAAATCAATAAACTAATACAAAAATGGCATACTTAATGCTGTCCATGGTTACCAATTTGAGTTTAAGACAGAGGTGTCAGTGGGGAGTGCGATGGATGTGGAACGACTCGGTTGACACCATCAGGCGGGGTGACAACCAAAATGTAAAACTGTGTATGATCACGCTATTTGGCACTGGGAGACTAATAAAGGTCTATGGGGTGAAACCATAAGCTGACGCACTGGGTGACGTCAACTCGAGTAATGAATTTGGTTTATTTGAAAATGTTAACCTACTTCAACATATGCAAAGGGGGAATTTCTCAATATTATTAATATTTTACCCCAACCAATCAAGATATCAATAAAAAAAACTAATAATTCACATGACATTCATAAACACTTAACATCCCAATTTAGGGCATGGTGGTCGAGTGGCATGCTCGGTCCGTTGGCGTACCAATGGTCATGGGTTCGAAGGAAGGGATTGGTTCCTGGGGCCAAGGGTGTGTCCCTGAGTCTACCCTGCACCGAATGGATATCTAAAACTAGTTAGGAAAACAAAGGCGGCTGAGAGTAGCAAGGAACCCTCATTGCCGTGGTTTGTCACTTGCCAATTGACAGGCATGGTCTGTGGACGCAATAATCTTCTATATAGCAGGTGCGTCTGTCTAGATAAGGTGAGATAAGTAGATTTGAATTATTTTAAATTGAAAGGAACTTTATTCAGAAGAAATGTCCAATTTCAATAAGAACTCAATTTGTGGAGTTACTCAACTTCGTATTGTTTGTAATACTGGGTTAAATTTACATAGTTTCAAAAGTTATATCTGGATGAAATACCTTCTCGTATAAAGAAATTAAATCTCCTGCATCTAGAACAGTGATGGCGAACCTTTGTGGGTCCACTTGCCGACAATTCAATTAAAACGTACTATGATATAGCAAAGAACCAACACAAAGTTGTTTGATTATGGAAATGATATTTTAGTTGCGTGCCGGCTTATAAGGCTATGCGTTCTGTCTGTGGCCAGCGTGGCATAGGTTTCCCATCACTGACCTAGAACCAACGAGCTGAATGGCTTATAGCCAAGCTTTTCTGCTCTCGTATACTTTGTGGTTGTCTTTTTAGATCTTTATTTGTTCTTTTAACATCTAAAACAAACATTTAACCTTGGTAATTTATTCAATAAAAAGTTTTTAAAAAAAAAAAAGATTAAATTTCTTAAATTGTAATTTAAAATAAAATAATAATAGAATCCAAAATTAAATACCGTATGTGAGTATATATATTTTTGTATAGACAACAACAGATGTAATGATCCTTGCGTGAGGCGCTAGTCAATGCGACGGAATATAATTATCAACTATGAAATTGTTTTATTAGAATATCGAGCAAACTATTCATGAACAATGCTTAGAAAAATACTTAGAAACTCAAATCAGAAGCTCTAATTCGGATTTTGATGAAAATATTCATTTACAGCCGATAAAGTTGTGAACTCAAAGAGTTTTAAAGAGTTCTTCGTTTTCGGGAATTTAGATCTACCTCGTTTAAAAAAAAAAAAAAAAAAAAAAACCAGTACGTAACGCTAAGGAAAATCACGCTAAGGGGCATAATCTGCATTAAAAAAATGAAAATATAGACGTTAAATCATAATCATTTTAGTTTCGAGAATAACAGAGCGTGTGGTGTTTCTCGCCGTAAAATATTTCATGACGGCATTGTTTGAGCTTATATTTTAATTTTTTTAAAAATGGAACGATGTAAAAATAGCCGTTAACAGTTTGGCTTATGCATGCAATAACATTCAAGTAAGTTACTTGGGCTTCTGAAAAATGTGGACGCCGTAGGCGCCCACAACAACCTAGTTACTTATTACTCAATTTCTTCGTTAATTTCTTGGTTTTCCAAAAGAGTACAAGCACATTACGCTATTTAGCAATAAAAATTACATTGAGTTTTCTTTAGAGGATGGCCAAATCATACACTTGTGCAGCTTCTCATTTATTTATTTGAAAATTAGGTTAATTCGAAGAATCTCGACCGTAACGTCACGGTCATTACCGGCGTCCATCTTTGTGTTATGGCACGTCCTTAAAAGAGCTAAAATTAAAATTCTATAGCTATACCTAATCAAAAGATATAATCTTCAAATTTCCGAAATTTCTAAAGCTATTCCTAACCCAAACCCTAAAAACTTCCATTTCTGAAAATCCTTTTAGAATTTATAGAACTCTCGTTTCCAGCAACGTGATGTCACGGTCGAGATTCTCCGATTCAGCCGATATATATATA